>SNQJ01S0181853.1:104-19213 GCA_010110895.2 Picea sitchensis | reverse complement strand
AACAAAATGGAGTAGTTGAGAGGCAAAACAGAATAGTGCAGGAAATGGCCAGGTCAATGATGAATGAGAAGAACATTGGTCAAACCTACTGGGTAGAAGAAATACACACAGTAGTCCATGTTCTTAACAAAGCCCATATCAGACCACAAAGTGACAAGACACCTTATGAACTGTGGTTTGGGAGACCTGCCTCAATTAAACACTTCAAAGTCTTTGGGAGTAAATGGTACATAAAGAATAATGATGAGAACCTTGGAAAATATGATGACAGGGCTGATGAAGGTATCTTCTTGGGGTATGCTACAAACAGTAAAGGATACAGATGCTATAATAAAAGGCTGCATAAAATGGTTAACTGTATTGATGTAAAATTTGATGAAGGAATCCCATCAAGAGAGGTGTACAGTAATGAGTCTTCTACAGAAGACACAGCTAAAGCCAAAGATGAACAGGTCCAAGAATCAGAAAAAAAAGACTCTGAATCATATGAAGACAAATACACTTAGATAGACTCAAATCAATAGACAACATCAAATTCCTCCTCCAGAATCACTCAAAAGAATCATCCTGCATGTCACATAATTGGTGGAAAAGACAAAGGTGTACAAACTAGGAGAAAGATAATAAAAAACACCGAACAATCACATATAGCTTTCATATCCATGATGGAACCCAAGAATTTTAATGAAGCTAGCAAAGATGAAGATTGGGTTAAGGCAATGAATGACGAACTTGAGCAAATTGAGAAAAACAATACGTGGGAGATGGTTCATAGACTGGAAGGTAAAAATATCATTGGTTCCAAATGGATATTTAAGAATAAGTTGAATGAGCAGGGACAAGTTGTCAGGAACAAAGCAATATTGGTCTGTAAAGGCTATGCTCAAATAGAAGGACTAGATTTTGATGAAACATTTGCGCCCGTAGCAAGGTTGGAAGCTACCATAATATTTATTTCATATGCTTGTCATAAAATGTTTAAAGTCTATCAAATGGATGTCAAGTCAACTTTTCTAAATGGAGATTTAAATGAAGAAGTCTATATGGAACAACCAGAGGGTTTCGAACTATCTGATAACCCTGACTTAGTATGCAAGCTGAAGAAATATTTATATGGGTTAAAATAAGCTCCTCGTTCCTAGTATCACAGACTGGATACGTATCTCAAAGACAAAGGGTTCAAGAGAGGAACAATTGACAATAATCTATATATCAAAACAAAGGGTTATGATTTGCTCATTGTGTTAGTCTATCTAGATGACATCATCTTCAGATGTAATAAGGATTCATTGGTAAAATGGTTTTCTTCTGCCATGGATTCTGAGTTTGAAATTTCTATGATAGGTGAACTGTCATTTTTTCTTGGTTTGCAAATTACTCAAAGGTCTGAAGAGATGTTCATTTCTCAAGAAAAATATCTAAGAGTAATGTTGAAAAGGTTTCAAATGGAAGATTCTAAACTTGTGGGCACACTTATGGTAACTGGATGCAAATTAGGAAAGGATGATGACTCGCCTGATGTTGATCAAAGTTCATATAGGTCAATGATAGGCAGCCTGTTGTACATCACAACATCTCGCCCATACATAATGCATGTTGTTGGAATGGTAGGAAGATATCAGTTTTCACCTAAACATAGTCATTTGCTAGCTGTCAAAAGGATATTCAGGTATTTGAAAGAAACAATGAATTATGGTTTGTGGTATCCTAGAAATTTGAATTTTTGGTTAACTTCTTATTCAGATGCAGATTGGGAAAACTGTGTTGATGAGAGAAAAAGCACCAGTGGAGGAGCATTCTTCCTGGGTGACTCATTAGTACCATGGCTTAGTAAAAAGAAAAGTTCCATTTCTTTATCGACTACAGAGGTAGAGTACATTGTTGTTGCTACCTATTACACTCAGGTATTATGGATGATTCAGACACTTGCAGACTTGGAGGTAAAATATGCAGCACCGATCCTAATTCATTTTGACAACACTAGTGCCATCAGTGTGTATAAGAATCTGGTACTCCACTCCAAGACCAATAATATTCCCATAAAATACCATTTTCTGAGAGAGAAGGTCACCAATCAGGTTGTTCAGGTCCATTACATTCCAACCACAGAACAAATTGCAGACATCTTTACTAAACCCCTAGCCAAGACACCATTTGAATATCTCCGACAAAAGATGGGTGTCATCTCCTCTCACACCTAAGAGAGTACATCCTATTAGGGGGAGCTTTGTATTGATGGAATATTTGATACCTCCTAAAGATACTGCAACAACTCAGGGGGAGCATGTTTTCTTTGACATTGATCTCAAAGGGGGAGAAAAGGAGTGGTCTGGACTGGATGCTACAGATGGAGGTCCAAACAGATTAGTGCAGTCATTCAGGGTTGCCATCAATGCCAAAGGGGGAGATTGTTGGCATGTTTTCAGGAAGATGTGCTTGTCATTGATGGAAAGATCTGAGTATGCAGTGATGGAAAAATAGGGACAACATAAAATCAGAAGAGATAGTGTAGAGGTGCACGAAGAGTGAAAGAGTGTGCTTGTTTATTTGATGGAAAACATACATGCAAAGAATATCAACAACGCAGGGATAATTGAATGCCGAAATGACCAAATGTAAAACGCCATAATACATTTATCCGACTCCATTTTGGATTTTCGGATACCGGGAGATTGAGAAGTCAAGAGTTGAGACTCTTCAATACAAGAGTCCCGGAGTTGCGAAATCCAGAATCCCGAAATCCCAAAAGAGGCACATCAACAAGAGTTTTACAAACCGGGAAATAACTCCATTTTGGAGTCCCATATACCGGAAGTTGAAGTGTCAAAACACTTCACCACAGCAGTCCCGATATCACGAAATGTGAAATGCTGAAATCTCGAAAGCAGGAGATAGTTCCAGATACCGGGAGTTGAAGTTTCAAAATACTTCACCACAGGAGTCCCGGAATCACAAATTGCGAAACGTCGAAATCCCGGAAGAAGGACGACAATTTTAGATACCAAGAGTTGGGGATGTCAAGAGATCTTACTACAGGAGTCCCAAAGTCACAAAATGAAAAATCACGAAATGTCAAAGACTCCATACCGGGAGTTGGAGTTGTGAAGAACTCTCACGTCAAGAATGTCGAAATCGTGATGTGGGAAATCACGAAGAGATCTGGACCGTTGAATCATCTAGGGTGTGGACCATTCATACGACTCCATTTCGAAGCTTTGGATACTGGGAGTTGGAAGATTCAAGTGATGAGAATCTTCATCACAATAATCATGAAAGGACGAAATGAGAAATGCCAAAATGATCGGAGCTAGTGCAACCAAGCTCCATTTCGGAGCTTCGGATACCGGGACATGGAGCATCAATAACTCATTGCCATAGGAATGATGAAATGCCTAAAAGATAAATTGCAAGAACACTATATGGATAAGTGCTCGATCACCCCTCATAGTCACGTGATCGAAGAGCTATAGAGAAAATCTTGAAGCAACAATCTCCTTTTTTGGAGTTTTGGAGATCACAACTTGGAGAGTCGAGAAGCCTCACAACATGATTGTCGAATTGTCGAAATGTCAAAATGCGAAACATGTTTTGGATCAGCCTGTGGTCACAACCATTGGTCACATCGGGGAAATATGGAGGAAGGAGCTAGTGCAGGCAAGCTCCTTTTCAGAGTTTCGGGGATCAGGACATGGAGAGTAACGAAATATTCACCACGGGGATCCCGAAATGCCAAAGTATGAAATGGAGAAATGAACGCAAGATTCAATAAAGTCAATTCAATGGTGCAGATGAATTTGAATAATATCAGAGGGCTACTATTTCACTTCATAGTGTAACTGCTAGAAAAAAATGATGGTTTCTGCCAGAGGATGAGCTCATCTATGACAGAGAAGACGAAGAATCTCAACTACCAGAGAAGCTAATGAATCTCAGCTTAACACCCAGTGATGATGGACACATGGATCGAATTACTAGAGAAGCTGAAGAGTGGTGATTATGATCAGGGAAAGCACTCGACATGGTAAGAGCATGCAAAATCATGGAGAGAAAGGATGCACAAGTGGCACAGAGACTATAACAATGCAGAAAAGAAGAGATTTGGGAGTGGTTGTGGTTGAGGGTGATTGAGGTGTGAAGAAGGAGGCAGAGTGCAGCAACAACAATGCATAAAAGAGGAATGGTGCATTGAAGGGACATGGCGCAAAGAGAATAAAAGGAAAAAGAACAGAAAGTGCAAGGAGTGTGTAAAAGACAATGTTGCAGAAAGAGCAGCGCAGTGTAGCAGAACAGTGATGAGACCGGTAAGCCATTGAATAACTTTATATCATTGTAATAAGTGATAATAGCCAAGATTTATATTTTAGGGTGGAAGGGAGGTTCTAGGGAGGATTGTTGTCCTCAGAGGTTCAAGTGGGTGCTTGAACATAGGGAGTTGTAGCTTCCATCTAGTTGCATCCAGAAAAACCAGGGTGGTAGGGTGGTGCAAGGGAGAACTATTGTTCTCTTTTTTACAGGTTGGTGCATGTATGATTGGAAGTTGGTTCTAGAACACTGGGGAGTTGGTGCTTCCCTCTAATTGGTGCTAGAGAAACTAGGGAGTTGGTGCTTCCTTCTAGTTGGTGCTAGAGAAACCATAGAGTTGGTGCTCTCAGTAAGTAGCAGCTTGCAAAATAGAGGTTGCAAACTCATTATGAGTTGGTGCTCATATGTATGATAATGTAAAGAATGTAAATATTACTTATCATATAAAGAAGAAGAGGTTTTTACCCCTTATGGGTTTCCTCGTGAAATATCTGTCTCTGTGTATCTCATATGTTTGATTGATGTTGAATGTGTTATTACTTATTTCCCTGAATTATTGTGATTATCATTGAGTGCTTTATAAAGAGTTAGAATAAGAATAATTGTTTAAGCAGAATAACAACTGATTCACCCCCCCCCTCTCATTTTTCCAACAAGTAGTTGATGCATGATTGGTACATACTTGGTACATGGTTGAAGGAACTTGTTTATGGTATAGGTTGAGGTACAGGTTGATAAATGGTACATATTGGAACAGGTTATTGGTATAGGTTGTTTACATGTTATTGGTACATGTTGATTACAGTTTATTGGTACAGGTTGTTTACATGTTATTGGTACAGGTTGATTATAGGTTATTGGTACAGGTTGTTTACATGTTATTGGTAAAGGATGATTACAGGTTTTTTGGTACAGGTTGTTTGGTGTAGGTTGATTGGTATAGGTTTTCAGCAGTATATCTCACAGTGATAGTGTGATAGTGGTTTCATCATTCTAATTATATTTCAGGGTGGTTGTATTCGGTAAGGATAGGCGGTTGTAGCCACCTTCCGGTTGTAGACGGAGAACATAGGGGGTTGTAGCCTTCTTCTGGTTGTATCTAGAGAAATGGGGAGTTGGATCTTACCTGATGTAGTAGCATTGCCTTCATAGTCATTAGCGCACATGAGGAGGAGAGAAGAATGACATTTCAGCAAAGCCAGAAATTCAAATTGAGCATTAACTCATAATTTATTTAGGTTGTTGAGATATTTTGTTGAGCAAATTTTAAAATCATAACTTGTTTCTAAAGTTTCAAAGGACTATAATAAATCGCAGAAATGGAGTGTTGACTCTGTCTGATAGTAATTAACATTTATTGTAATAGGACTGAGTAGGTAATAGTTTTAAGTCTGAATTGTTAGATTTCAGGAACATGACGAGAGAGCTCAGGGAGCCTATCCTTAGAAATTTTTCATTTTTCATTTTAAGAGTAGATCAGGATGGATAGCATAGGATAGAACAAAGTAGAACAGAATAGCAAGAACACCATGTAATTTTTGTTTTTTAGTAATGAATAGAACAGACAGGATATTGTCATATATCTGTGTTCATTTACTGTTTAAAGAAAAGTATGTTGTATTATGTGTGATGTTCATATTTTCATTTTCATTTCATATTGAGAGTGGAGAGAATTACTATATGATTCTATAATGAAAATAGATAAGTTTCAGTTGTTTTTCTACTGAACCATGTATGCAAGGTGTGCATTCCCTAACACAAGGTGTGTGTTAACTAGATCTTGGAACGATTCAGAGAGGGAGGTTCAGAGGAGAACAAGGAGACTTGATATTCCATGTGCAAGGAGTGCACAAAACTTAGAGCTGACTAAGTTCAAGGAAACAACAAAGAAGAATGCCAAGAGAGCGTGATGTATTTTCTTTTCAAGAAAATCCCTTCGAATCTCAGTTATTTGAAATCCTCGAATGGAAGGTGTGTGTAGGAGTTCGAATCTTTAAGAAGAAGAAGCTCAGGAGGGAGTGTGCTTTCATTCACAGAGATCCAGTTGAAGAAGGACTGAATATTTAGTCCTTGACACTTAGAATATTTCCTAAGTCTGGGAAGAAAAGTCACGAAAGCTCAAGGGGGAGACCACAGTAACCGTCAGATCTGAAGGCGGAGAGTTGATAGCCATCAGATGTAGAAGAATGATGAGGAGTTGAACAGACGGTGGAAATACTTCGAGAGGAAGTGTCTATCTTCTGATAGTCATCAGATATGTGGAAGCAACACAAACCTTAGCGCCTTGTGCCCAAAGGAGGATTTCGACATTCGACGTCTAGTGGAACAAGGGTGAAGTTTCTTTAGACTCACGTGTTGCAAAATCCTGACGACCATCAGATTTCATTGAAGACACTTGTCAAGTAGGGAAGAGATCGAGAGTTGGGACACCTGGTGAGTAGTTGGTGTTTGGGATAACCACCAAAAGGATCAAGATCGTCCATCGTGGAGAGGACAGGTGGAGACAAGATCTGATCGACTGGGGGAATGACGAGGAGAAGAGCGAGGGATTCGCGAGAAGGAAATCCACAAAATCATCCAGACCGTCCTTCAGGAAGAATAAGATAGAGGATCCTGACTTTTGGTCAAGGGGCAGTGGAGACTGTCGATCCAGTGTGAAAGGATTTCAGAGTTTCGACGTTCAGGGAACTGAAGGTGCATGAACTTTTGGTCTCGCAAGTTGTGAAACCCTGAAGTGAGAAACCCTGACATACTCGAGGTTTGACCCTAGGTCATAGGACTGGTTCATATGGTGATCCACTAAGGGAGGCATTAAAATAACGTGGAGTCCTTTCAGAGTTTGGAACTTCGAGATTCGAGAGGTAGGAGAGCATGTTCAGTGGTTTGTCGAACCGCAAACTCCGACAACCCTTTTGTTGTAGGCCATGGTCATGATATAGTGGTCGTATGGAAGAGAGCTAGTGCTTAGCTAGAGACCCCAATCGGGATTCTTGGATTCAAGTTGAAAAAGAACGAGATGCTTGAATGTGGAAGCCCCGATCTATGAAAAGCATTTTTTGGCTTGGCACGAAGTCACGACGAATGGTCGCATGGAATGAGATTTAAGCACAGGTTAATCATCGTTAAGCTATTTTCAACATTCGTTGGTTGAAGAGACAAGGATTTATCCCTCGAGAAATCTTGAATCGTGAAATGTGAAACAGGCCTTATGGGTAAGGTCATGGTCATAAGGACGATTACATGAAGGGGGATCTCGCACTTGATGTTGGAGTCTTCACACATGAGTTCCAAACAAGAGGACCTATGGATATGATTTACAGGGTTCCAGTGAGGACCCAAAAGAGTTGTTCCATCTCGGAGTTAGAGGACGATCCAGTGACTGAAAGGTCATGGACCCCACTGGGGGAGGGGGTTTGTATCATGTGGTATCAAATCCAAAGAAAAATATTTTTAAGTTTGTTTGTAGAACAACAGAAAAAAGAAGAAGAGAGGAAGGTTGGTATCCTTCGTGGGAATTTCACTCTATTGGGAGGTGACGCAGTGAATTCATGATGCCAAGAAGGTGCAAATAAAATGCAGAGATGGAAGAAGAAATGAGGTGACTCATAATGAGGTTGGACACCATGGAAACAACACAGAGAAGGGCACCAGATACTAGCAATGTCAGTGAAGCTGAGAGTGAAGAAGAAGCCAAAGATGGCAAAAATGTGGCAGAGGATGTTGCACAAGACCGCTTGATAAAATCTATTTCAAATATTGGGGCTAGATCAAGGATAGAAGTACCTATGTACGAAGGTAATATGGAAATTGAAGAATTGCTAGATTGGATACGCACCATGGATAAGCACTTTGATTATGAAGATATCGAAGAGGAAAAAATGGTGAAGCATGCAGTGATGATATTCAAGGGTCACACAACATTATGGTGGGATGAACTGCAAGCCAAACGCAAAAGAAATGGTAAGAAGAAAATTAAAATATGGGATAGGATGGTAGCTAATCTGAAAGATAAATTTATCCCAAAGGATTACCAGGTAAATATTTATAGAAGGTTGCAGAACCTGAAACAGAGAGGTTTATCAATGAAGGAGTACACTGATGATTTCTATAGACTAAACATTAGGTCTGGACAAAAGGAGAATGAAGATGAAAAGACAGCTAGATATATCAATGGGTTGAGATATGAAATCCAAGAAGAGATCAGCATGATGTCTATCAGTATAGTTGAGGATGCTTATCAAGCAACCTTGAAAGCTGGGAAAAATTAGCCAGGAGGCAAAGTCAATGAAGCAGAGGTAGAAATTTGAGCTAAGGCAAAGGAATTAGCAAGGAGAATTTCCAGAAGTCAAAGATGGAATATATTAAGAAACATATCCACCAAGAGAAGGGCGGAAGCTATAAAAAAGGAAAACATGGTGGAAAAAGTTTTTTTCCCAGAGGTAGAAGAAGAGGAAGAGCCAGAGGAGGCATAGTTAAATTCTATACCTATGGAAAGGAAGGGAACAAATATTGGGAATGTCCCGACAGAAAAAGAGAAGGTGGAGAAGCACACATTGATGAAGCAGAGAAGCATGTGGAAGCAGAGGCTGTAGAAGGAGGAAGAAACCTCCTAATGAGGAAATTTCTTCTCAAACCAGACAAGGAACCAGAAGAACCAGTTCAACGAACAAGCCTGTTCAGAACTGCTTGCAAGACGAAAGACAGGGTTTGCAAGGTGATCATAGATAGTGTGAGCATGGATAATCTAGTATCCACAAAGATGGTGGAAAAGCTGGATTTGAAGACGACTGCACAACCAAGGCCATACAAAGTATCGTGGCTGCAGAAAAGACATCAAGTCATGGTAAGTCAACAATGACAAGTTGAGTTTAAAATTGGAGGTTACAGAAATGAAATATTGTGTGATGTAATCCGTATGGATGTCTGTCATATTTTATTAAGAAGACCATGGAAATATGACCGAAAGGTTATTCATGATGGGAGGAAGAATACCTATATCCTAGAAAAGAATGGTAGGGCACATATGTTGTTACCCATAGTAGATAAGGAGAAGGCAGAAGCTAGTTCAAGAATACTTCTCATGAGTGGGAAGGATCTCTTAAAGGAAGTCAAGGAAGAGAGAGAGATGTAGTTTGTTGTTGTGAGGAATCCTAGAGTGATCCTTACAGTTACTTATGTAGGAGATTTGCCTATAGAAATCCAAGAACTGTTAGAGAACTTCATTGATATAGTTGTAGATGAGTTACCACAGTCATTACCACCCATCAAGAGCATAAGCCATCACATTGACCTTATTCCAGGAGCTAGTTTTTCGAATGAAGTAGCTTATAGGTTGAAACCTAGAGAGAATGAGGAAGTCAAGAATCAAGTCCAGGAGTTGTTGGATAAAGGGTTAGGGAAATCCTAAGCCCATGTGCAGTACCGACTGTATTAAGCCCAAAGAAATATGGAGGATGGAGAATGTGCATAGATTCGCGAGCCATCAACAAGATAACCATTAGGTACAGATTTCCTTTACCAAGGATGGATGATTTGATGGACTGCCAGAGTGGCGTAAGCTATTTTTCCAAGATAGACTTGAAGAGTGGATACCATCAAATAAGAGTGAGAGAAGGAGATGAATGGAAAACAACATTCAAGATGAATGAAGGATTATTTGAATGGTTGGTCATGTTGTTTGGGTTGACCAATGCACCAAGCACATTCATGAGACTGATGAATGAAGTGTTGAAAGTCTTCATTGGCAAATTTGTCATAGTATATCTAGATGATAAACTAATCTTCAACAAAACAAAAGGAGAACACTTAAGACATTTAACCACAATGATGGAAAGATTACAACGAGAGAAATTACTGATAAATATGAAGAAATGTTCTTTTATGAAGAAGGAGATCATATATTTGGGATTCGTAATCTCTTCGAATGAATTGAATATGGACCCAGAGAAGGTGAGAGCAATTAGAGAATGGCCATCACCAAGCAACCTGTTTGAAGTACAAAGTTTTCATGGGTTAGCGAGTTTTTATAGGAAATTTATCAGAAATTTCAGTGGCATATGTGCACCCATGTTGGATACTATGAAGAAGAAACATAGGTCCTTTAGTTGGATAGAGGAAGCTGAAAAAGGTTTCAAAGTGTTGAAAGAGAAGATCACAAAGCACCCAATTCTAGTCTTACCAGATTTTGGAAAAACATTCCAGGTGAGATGTGACGCAAGTGGATTAGCTATTGGAGTAGTCTTGAGCAAGGACAATAAGTTAGTTGCTTATTTCAGTGAGATAATGAATGACACCAAGAAAAATCATTCCACGCATGACAAAAAAAAATTTAAAATTTTTTATGCAGTGATTCAAGATTTAAAAAAATTGAGACATTGTTTAATTCCTAAAGAATTTTTCTTGTATAGTGATAATCATGCTTTGCAATTTATTACTAGGCAAGAAAAGTTGAATCAAAAACATGCAAAATGGGTAGAATTTATACAAAATTTTACTTTTTTTACTAAACACATTGTTGGAACTGCTAACAAAGTTGCAGATGCTTTGAGTAGAAGAAGTTTGATTGTACAGGAATTCCAAGTGAATACATTGCAATTCAAACACCTCAAGGAGATGTATACAAAAGATGCAGATTTCAAGGGAGCATATGAGGCATGCAAGAATCCTTTATTGGGAGACAGAATCCCATGGAATTAATATTTAATTCAGGATGGATTATTGTTCAAGGGAAGCCAATTATGTATTCCAAAGTGCTCAATGAGAGACAACCTACTGAAAGAAAAACACAGTGGAGGTTTAGCTAGACACTTTGGTCACAACAAGACGTTTGCACAATTGAGAAATTCATATTATTGGCCGAGCATGAAAGAAGAAGTGAATAAGTTTGTGAACAAATGCAAAATTTGTCAGTATGCAAAGGGAAGACAACATAATATTGGTTTGTATCAACCATTTCCAATTCCAGAGAGGCCGTGGGATGCAATCAACATGGATTTTGTTTTAGGATTGCCTAGAACTCAATGAGGAATCCATTCCATATTTGTTGTGGTGGATAGATTCTCGAAAATGGCACATTTCATACCATGCCAGAAGACAATCGATGCCACACACATCGCCAATTTGTTTTTCAGAGAAGTAGTGAGACTACATGGATTTCCGAGGAGCATAGTTTCAGACAGGGACACCAAATTTGTGGGACATTTTCGGAGGAATTTATGGAAAAGACTGGGGACAATATTATCCGTTATTTCAGAATATCACCCTCAAATAGATGGACAAACTGAATTAGTAAACAAAAGTCTGGGAAACCTACTGAGGAGTTTAGTCACTGAGCAAGGAAGACAGTGGGATCAAATTCTGGCACAAGCAAAATTTGCATTCAACAATTCAGTGAACAGGAGCACGTGGAAGATTCCATTCGAAATTGTGTATGGTATGCAGCCAAGAGGGATTTCTAAATTAAGATATTTTAGCCAAGATGAGTTCAGAAGCACTAGAGAAGAGGATTTTGTAGAAAAAATGCAAAAAATCCATGACAGAGTCAGAGAGCAGCTACATGACAACAATCTAAAATAAAAGAGAAAAGTTGACTAGAGAAGAAGAGAAATTCAATTTGAATTTGGGGATGAAGTTTTATCTCATTTGAGAAAAGAGAGATTTCCAAGGGGAATATACAAAAAAATGAAGATGAAAAAGATTGGGCCTTGCAAAATTCTCAGAAAATTTGCAACCAATGCTTATGAGATTGAGTTGCTGGACAATGTTAGGATATCACCAATATTCAATGTTGCATACCTATATCCTTACCAATGGAATGAAGCAAGAGAAATAGATGATCATAAAGAGATTTAGTGGGAAGAGAAATTGCCCACAGAAAAAAAAAACCTCGGATGGAGAAAATCATTGAACAGAGGGATGGAAAGAAAACCAGGAGGAAAACATATCCTGAGTACTTAGTGAAGTGGAAATATCATCCAAGGGAAGATTCAAGTTGGGTCATAGAACCTGATATTTTGAAGCATTGAATGACAGTGCAGGAGCTCATGGACAAGAGTCCATGAATTTTTTTAACCAGAGGAGTATGATGCAGGAGCATTGCCTTCACAGTCATCAACGCACACATGGAGGAGAGAAGAATGACATTTCAGCAAAACCAAAAATTCAAATCGAGCATTAACTCAGAATTTGTTTGGGTTGTTGAGATATTTTGTTGAGCAAATTTTAAAATCGTACCTTGTTTCTAAAGTCTCTAAGGACTGTAAGAAACTGCAGACATGAAGTGTTGACTCTGTCTGATAGTAATTAGTATTTATTGTAATATGACTGAGTAGGTAATAGTTTTAAGTCTGAATTGTTAGATTTCAGGAACAAGACAAGAGAGCTCAGGGAGCCCGTCCTTATAAAGTTTTCATTTTTCATTGTAAGAGTAGATTAGGATGGATAGAATAAAATAGAACAAAGTAGAACAAAATAGCAGGAACAACATGTAATTTTCATTTTTCAGTAATGAATAGAAAAGACAAGAGATTTTCATATATCTGTGTTCATTTACTATTTAAAGAAAAGTATGTTGTATTATGTGTGATGTTCATATTTTCATTTTCATTTCCTATTGAGAGTGGAGGGAATGACTATATGATTCTATAATGAAATTGGATAAGTTTTAGTTGTTTTTCTACTGAACCATGTATGCAAGGTGTGCATTCCCTAATGCAAGGTGTGCAGTAACTAGATCTCAGAACAATTAAGAGAGGGAGATTTAGAGGAGAACAAGGAGACTTGATATTCCAAGTGCGCAAACTTAGAGCCATGTAAGTTCGAAGAAACAACAAATAAGAACACCAAGAGGGTGTGAGATATTTTCTTTTCAAGAAAATCCCTTCGAATATAAGTTATTCAAAATCCTCGAATGCAAGGTGTGCATAGGAGATCGAATCTTTAAGGAGAAGAATCTCAGGAGGGAGTGTGTTTTCGTTCAAAAAGATCCGGCTGAAGAAGGACTGAATATTTAGTCCTTGAAACTTAGAAGATTTCCTAAGTCTGGGAAGAAAATTCACAGAAGCTCAGGGGGGAGACCACAGTAACCGTCATATCTGAACGCAGAGAGCCAATAGCCGTTGGATCTAGAAGAATGGAGAGGAGTTGAACGGACGGTGGAAATACTTCAAGAGGAAGTGTCGATCTTCCGATAGCCATCATATCTGTGGAAACAACGCGAACCTTAGCACCTTGTTCCCAAAGGAGGATTTCGGCATTCAGCATCTGGTGGAACAAGGGTGAATTTCCTTTGGACTCACGTGTTGCAAAATCCTGACGACTGTCAGATTTCATGGAAGACACCTGTCAAGTAGGGAAGAGATCGAGAGTTGGGACACGTGTTGAGTAGATGGTGTTTGGGAGAACCACCGAAAGAATCAAGACTGTCCATCATGGAGAGGACAGGTGGCGACAAGATCTGATAGACTGAGGGACTGACGAGGAGAAGAGCAGGGGATTCGCGAGAAGGAAATCCATGAAATCATCCAGACCATCCCTTAGGAAGAATAATATGGAGGATCTTGATCGTTGGTCAAGGGGCAGCGGAGACCGTCGATCCAGTGCGAAAGGATTTCGGAGTTTCGACGTTCGGGGAACTGAAGGTGCAGGACCTTTTGGTATTGCAAATTGCAAAACCCCGAAGTGCGAAACCCCAACACGCTCAAGGTTTGACCCTAGGTCACGGGATCGGGTCATATGGTGATCCACTAAGGGAGGATTTAAAAGAATGTGGGTTCCTTTCGAAGTTCAGAACTTCGAGAGTCGAGAGGTAGGAAAGCATGCTCGCTGGTTTTTCGAACCACAAACTCCAACAACCCTTTCAGTGTAGGCCATGGTCACGACATAATGGTCATATGGAAGAGGAGTAAGGGAAGAGGGATAGCACTTATCTAGAGCCCCCAATCGAGATTTAGGGATTCAAGTTGCAAAAGAACGAGATGCTTGACTGTGGAATCCCCGATCTACGAAAAGAGCATTTTGGTTTAGCGCAAGGTCACGGCAAACAATCGCATGGATCAAGATTTAAGCACATGCTAATCGTCGTTAATCTCTTTTCGACATTCGGTGGTTGAAGAGACAAGGATTTCTCCCTCGATAAATCCAAAATCATGAAATGCGAAACACGCCTTATGGGTAAGGTCATGGTCATAAGGACGATCACATGAAGGGGGAGCTCGCGCTTGATGCTGGAGTCTTCACACGCTAGTTCTAAACAAGAGGACCTATGGATCTAATTTACAGGGTTCCAGTGAGGACCCAAAAGAGTTGTTCTAGCTCGGAGTTAGAGGACGATCTAGTAAGCGAGAGGTCATGGACCCCACTGGGGGAGGGTGTTTTCATCATTACCTTGGGTTGTAGCCTAAGAAAATAGGGGGTTGGATCCTCCTTCAAGTTGCAGCTAGAAAACAAAGAAATTTGGTGCTTCCGATGAATGTAATTCTTAAAGACATATAAGAAAAAAAATTATGTGGTTTTCTCCTACTTTGGGTTTCCATGTAAAAACACTGATGTATTGTGTATGATTTCTCATTTGTTAATTGTTTATTTACTCTGGAATTATTGGATGATAATGCTACATTGACATAAAACTAACATTATATGCTTAAAAATGATTAAAAATACTCTATCATTGATTCACCCCCCTCTTAGTAATCCAACACTCCTATGAAAAATCACTTCCTATCGAAACCAAATCATTATCTAGGAATTTGATTTAGAAGTTATTTAGTAATTTGGAACTTGCATGCCTCAATGGAAGGTATCATCGCTTTTGACAGGGAGTTTGCATCATTTACCTTTGATGAAAAGATTATTTCATATGTTCGATTTGAGCTCATTAATTCACATTCGAAGGGATGTACTAGAGTACCTTGTGGGGTCATTAACATTAACGATGATTTCCATCACACTTGTTACTAGTATACATCAATGATCGATAATAAAGTGGTTTCTACCATGTTCGACATCAAGACATTTTCATTTGAATATTATAGTTGATCCTATTTCTTCCTTTGGTGAATGTTTTCCTATTAGTAGCCAATAATTGAATTCGGTACAAAAATTGGAATTAACATAAGAGTTGGAAAACAAAATAAAGATTGGGGGGGAATGTATCTAGCCTATGGTTACCATGTTGGAGTTAAACCAATAGCTTCTCAAGCTAGGGGAAAATTACCAACTATCCATGGGTCTCGTTCGTAACCTATGGACATTACGTTGGGAACTCTTTAGGGATTATCCTTTAAGCTCTTTTCAAAATCCTTTAAAAAAATGAAAGAGATTGTTGAGTGAACTTGGTTTCTTCACACTCTTAAAATGATTTAGAGCACCGTTCTTTTTCTAAAAGGAGCATCTATTTGGAGTAAATTTACCCCTTTTTCAGGTTGGGTAGATTAATTACGAAAAATGTATGCCCTAGGAATACATCAATATTCACTAGAAGAGTTCTCCCTTGAATTGTTTTATACTTTTTTGAGTTTGTGAGACTAAATTTATGAAAAAACACCTTTTGGATCTTTCTTTAAGTTTTTTTCAAACTCTCTAAATATTAAAAACCACTGATTTTACTTCCTCTAGACTCGTAAAACTCACATTGGAATACCCATATGGGACCAAACCACTCCTTCCTAGTGTTCGTTAAAAATAATCTGAGGGATTTTCCAAAGGACGAGCTTATACAATGAGCATTTTTAATCCTCCTCAAGATCATTAAATAATAAAGAGTTACTCGCCAATAATGGTGGGGGGAAATTGGAAAGGGAATCTTTATTGAATCTTTATTAATGGAAACAGTTGTTCTCGAACATGGCATCTTCTACTTTTTCCGTCAAAGTTGGGAAATCCACCTGCCTCTTATCGATCATGCCCTTTTTAAAATATTTTTCCCTATGATGTTCTATTTTGATTTAGTGCTTCCAAGGCCTTTGTCATGTCAGTGTTTGAGAGAATTTCAACCGAGTAGCCTTCTATTGCATTGGCCAAAGTGTGTAGTCTTTTAAACCTCATATCTTGTTGGCCATCCCTGATTCAGCCATGAAATTACTCCTTGATTTTACTACAAATATTATAGATGTTTTGTGTCGTTGATGGGGGTCATATCAAGGCCCTCCTTGTTTATTATTTGAGTTGTTTTTCATTGATGTCAACCCTTGAATAAAGTCTGGTAGTGAATTCTGGTAGCACAAAGGTTTGGGTAATCGATCCAAGTTTGTTTGATGTATAATGGTATGTGTTTTAATATATTTGAAGGTAAGACTATTCTGTATGGATAGTACATGTCATGCAATTTACGATGGTATGTGGAACATCATATAACTACTCAAGGGCATAGAGTTATGGCCATGTGAAGTTGGGGAACCCTCATGAGTCATCTAGAAGCCCCAAAAGGTCAAAGTAGTCAAATTGGTTGCAAAGAAGAAATTATTTAAATAATAAAGTGAAGTGATGAGTGTACTACAAGTCAAAGTGGATACAAAAGAAATTATTTAAATAATAAAGTTAATGGAGAAATTACTAAGTGGAAAAGTGGTTAGAAGTGGGTTAGCCCTAAAATAAGGAAAGTGGTTTAAAATGGTTAGAAGGTAACCCCTTGAGGTAGCTACATAAAAGTATAGATAAGAGGAAAGGATCTTTCATTTGAATCACACTTGAGAATATTGAATATCTATAAGTGACTGAGGTAACCAAATGATATCTAAGGTGATTTTTCAAAGGGGAGCTGAAGTAAAGAAGGCCGAAATTCAAGGGAGGATAAGTTATTTTGATGATGCTTTCTAAGATATGTTACTTATAGGTCATCTCACCATTTTCGCAGTAAATTTGTTTCTAGGATGATACAAACCACAAATTATGGAGGTCGTTGAGGAAACATATCCAAGTAGTTTTGATAAAAAAATTATCTTGTGGGTCGTTGTATTTTTGGAGTTACACGCCATGGAAAATAGTGTTTGTGGCTAGTCCTGAAACTAGTCTAAAAGAGGTGTTTCGGGTAAAAACATCCTAAATTCTTCATAACAGATCCAAATTCAGCAAGAAAAAAATTGTTGGTTAGAGTAAAGTATGTAGTATTTTGTCTACCATTTTCAGATCCATACAACAAATATTCTATATGAGAAATGCTCTACAAGTTTGCTCTCTAGAATAAGCCAGAATTCAACAAGGTATACCATTTTTTCTATAACTCCTTTTCTGAGAGGTTCCAAGTAGTGAAACTTGGAGGAATTGCAGAAAAGAAACTGAAGAATATTGTGTACTATTTTCAAATCTTTATTCATTACAGGTACATAGTTATGATTGTTGACTAATCCAAAATTAGTCATGTGAGACTAAAGTAAAGTTTGATGAAAATGCTAGTCTCTTGTTGTTAAATTTAAGGAAGGTTTCTAGGTATGTGTTCGTATACAGTAGGTATGTTACAAAGTTACAAATCAGATTTGGATGATGAAATTGATGAGGGATTTTGGTTGAGGTACATGTTGGGTACATGGTTGAGACAAGTAGTTGATGAATTGGAACATACATAAGGTGTGTAGTTGATGATGTTGGTACATATTGATGATTCATAGTTGATGAGTAGTTTATGCATGATTGGTACATACTTGGTACATGGTTGAAGGAACTTGTTTATGGTACAGGTTGAGATATAGGTTGATGAATGGTACATGTTGGAACATGTTATTGGTACAGGTTGTTTACATGTTATTGGTATAGGTTGATTACATGTTGTTTGGTACAGGTTTATTACATGTTGTTTGGTATAGGTTGATTGGTACAGGTTTACAACATCATATCTCACAGTGATAGTGTGAGAGTTATTTCATCATTCTACTTATATTTCAGGGCGGTTGGATGGGTTAAGTATAGGTGGTTGTAGCCACCTTCCGGTTGTAGACGAAGAACAAAGGGGGTTGTAGCCTTCTTCTTGTTGTAGCCAGAGAATTGGGTAGTTGGAGCTTCCCTTAGGTTTTAGCTTAAGAAACTAGGGGGTTGGAGCCTCCTTCTAGTTGCAGCTGGAAAACCAAGGAAGTTGGTGCTTCCAATGAATGTAATTCTTAAAGACATATAAGAAAAACAATTATGTGGTTTTCTCCCACTTTGGGTTTCCACATAAAAACACTGGTGTATTGTGTATTTGTATGACTGTTCATTTTTTCATTGTTTATTTACTCTGGAATTATTGGATGATAATTCTACATTGATATAAAACTAGCATTATATGGTTAAAAAGGATTAAATTTCTCTATTAATGATTCACTCCCCCTCTTAGTAATCCAACACTCCTATGAAAAATCACTTCCTATAGATGCCAAATCATTATATAGGAAGTTGATTTAGAAGTTATTTAGTAATTTGGAACCTGCATGCCTCAATGGAAGGTATCCTCACTTTTGACAGGGAGTTTACATCATTTACCTTTGATGAAAATATTATGTCATATGTTCGATTTGAACTCATTAATTCACATTCGAAGGGATGTACTAGAGTACCTTGTGAGTTCATTGACATTAATGGTGATTTCCCTCACACTTGTTACTGGTATACATCAATGATTGATAATAAAGTGGTTTTTACCATGTTCGACATCAAGACATTTATTCACATGGTTAGAATCCTTTAAATATTTATTTATCTAAGTTGTGATGGATATTACTAGAATAATGTTGTCACATAGATCCACATTGTATAGCTTTGTGGCTATGTTACTATTATAGTTCATAGATCCATAATGTATATTTTTGTGGCTATGAATCCATTGAAATCATGGCGATATG
>SNQJ01S0181852.1:37199-51032 GCA_010110895.2 Picea sitchensis | reverse complement strand
GTATTTTTAAGGCCCTCAAAAATCCCTAAAACACCCAAAATATGTAATCTCAACAACTAAAATATGCAATTTTCTAAATTTATAGTCATATTTTAGACAAAACTCATTGGATAAAATGCTTAGAAAAAAATAAAAATGTAAAACTTTCATCAAATACTCCCTATCTCATCATAATAAATACATATAATAATATTATTTAATATATATATATATATATATATATATATATATATATATATATATATAATTTATTTTATTTAAATTAAAAAAATTTAAAAATTTAACACAGATACGTGAGAAAGTGACTCGGTTTTCATGGTTTCCCATCCCATCGTTCTTAACATATTTTCATTGTCATCACTTCGTAACTTCAACTTTTCGATTATATGCAAATGCTAAGTTTTGGTAATGGAAGCTTATCAACTTATTAAAAAAAAAGGCAATGCTAAGTTTTGTGTTTTTAATGTTAAGTTTTTGTAATGACAAACTATGAATTTATTTGAAAAATAACAATTCACTTTTTTTAATGCTAAGTTTTTATAGTGTTTATTAATAACTATTTTTTTTTTAATTTTTTTTAAATCTGTGTGTTTTTAATGCTAAGTTTTTGTAGTGTTTATTAAGAACCAAATTATATTTATAAAAAAAAACAATATATCGTGCTTTTAATGCTAAATTTTCATAAGGTTTATTAAAAACCAAATTATATTTAAGAAAAAGAAATCTACCCTGAGTTTTTGGAGTTCATTAAAAACCAAATTATATTTAGAAAAAAACAATCCACCATGCTTTTAATGCTAAGTTTTTATACTACTTTTTAAGAACCAAACTATATTTAAAAAAAAAAAAATCCACCATGCTTTTAATGCTAAGCTTTTATACTATTTATTAAGAACCAAACTATATTTAAATAAAAAAACCAATCCACCATGCTTTTAATGTTAAGTTTTCATATTGTTTTTTAAGAACCAAACTATCAATTTATTTTTTGCCTATCGATATTGTTATTAGTCCATGACGAAGGCCATTTCATGGACTATATTATTCAATTCATCATTGATTTCATATTAGTTTGACCTTTAACTATATATTTTTGCTCAATCTCTAACGTTCAAGATAGAGAACTCAAATATATATATATATATTTAACAAAAAAATGTATTCTTTTTAATCTCATTGGAAAATAGATTTGAAGTCTTATCATAGGCTTCACTCTTCCCAATTTTTGTTTTTTCATTTCTTCCTAATATTTTTTTTTTTTTTGTTAGTTTTAGTTCCAAGATACAATGCATTTTTTTCATTATAACCTAAGTTTTAAGTTTCAATGTATCACCACTTCTATTGTCAATGTCAATGCATTAACACTTCTACTTTAAATAACTCTACACCTTATACTTCTTATCATTCTCCATTTCGCGGATGTCCTCCTTACCGCACCAATTGGGTGCTCTAACAAAGCTATCTTGAATGTGCAATAACTAGTTGTTGGTTGGTTAAAGTTGTTGTTCAAACTTTGCAAAATCCTAAACCTACAATTGAGTTTGGCGTCCCAAATTACAAACTACATACAACTATAACTCATCAATAAGATATATGATTTTTATTCATATTTATTGTTTGCAAGTACAAAATTGTCAAAGTATTGGTAGTAATGTATTAACGATTTAGTACTAATTGTAAAGTTTGGATCTTTACCCAATGAAAGCTTCAACAAAAAATTAGGTTGCAATGCTATCAGAAATAGACACAAAGTGAGCAAAGAAGGTGAGGTTGTCAAAAATAGATACAAAGCAAGCAAAGAAGGCAACAACATAGGTGACAACAACAAAGTAAGGACTAATGGTTTCAATTTCATTTCCAGATTGAGAGATAGTTTAGGGTATAGTAGTTTCAGTTTCATTTCCATATTGAGAGACCATTTAGGTGGATATAGTAATATTTGGCATCAAAATTCTATTTTCTTAGGAATAATCTTTTTATGAAATTTTTCACTAGGGAGTCTAATTTCTCACATAAAGGCTTCTCCTAAATAATAAACCCTTAGAAATTTACTTCAACTTTTTTGCAGTACAACTACATCAATCGTAGGGAAAATGGAGTTGCTTGGTTGATATTATAAAATATTTGACCAGACCAATTAGCCATAGAAATAATATCTTAAAAACTATCAAATCCTCCATTAAATTAATTTTTCATGTTTCAATTTTAAATCTTCAATCTAAACTGATAATTCATTTTTCAATCAAAAACTCAGTCATCGTTGTTGAGCGAACCTGGGTAGCTTTTTGATGGATTTATGTAGAGTCCAATTGTTCTCTCTCAAGTTTTTCTAGTAGTCTTTATGTGCCTATTGTCGCTTCTCAATTCCAAGCACTTGGTCCTTATTTCTAGTTGATCCCAAATTCTAGGTAGAGTCTTACATTCACTGGAAATCGTTGAAATGGGCCTAGTCTCTCCCTATATACGAAACAGTTGAATACACTTCCTATCACAGATTTTGTTCAAACAAAAATATAATACATGAATTCCTATCATTCTATCACAACAACTGACATATGAATTTTTTTAAAGTGACCTTCATTTTTGTTCGTCTTTTTTTTACTTTGAAGAGAAATTAGATAGCTACAAAGTCAAGGAAACTAAGAATAAGAGATTAAATAAGTATATAGTTAAGAACTTTAGATTCTCCACATCAACACCTTTATGATCGATGTGAAGAAGCACATCAAGACCCAGTTTCACATATAAATGATTGTTATGAAGAATTTGATGTTCTTTGTATATGAGATTTTGTTGGCCAAGAAGCGAGAACATAGACAGGTGCCTATCGTGATAGGGAGTAAGAATATGAGGGATTTTGCTTAGATATATGTCATTATAAATTGAATTATAAGCATTTGGATAACCTCAAGAGAAATAAACAAGTGAGTAATAATGATTGGATCAATCAGTTACTCCCCCTCTCACATCACCTACAATTTTTTCCCTTTCCTCTTAGATGATAGTTGGGCACAGATCTACTCTATCCTCCTCTCAGCTTTCAGGTTTAGCAAAATGACCTTGTTTTCCTCATGAATTTCATTGACCAAGAGTGCCTAAAGGAACCTACATCTACCCTACTATAAGGAGCAGAGCCATAGTTCCCCATTCTTTGTATCACTTCCTTTCAAAATCGTCAAGATGGGATAGAGTATTCTCGCAGGTGACAACCCAGATACTAAAATTTCCCCCCATCGCTACAGAATCAACTCCACTGTATCGTGAACATTTGTTCCAACACCCCTTGCTCGTGCTTAACTTAAATGATTTTTGCTAAAATCTATGGTAGCGCAACTACTTCAAAAAACGATCCTCTCTAGTCGAACATACCCTGAAATTGTTTCTCTGACCACCTTTTTGTACTCTTTATTCACTAGAGTGGTTGTTTCACTTGAGTTTGGGAGTAACCTAAATACCTAAATGAAGTTTGGTTTCTTCTATGAGGAGTAACTCGTTAGGTCCATCTCCACCAAATGTATTACATGCATTATGACCAAAACTCATCTTCTATGCATAGTTCACAATGATAGTCCAAATGTTATGAGCTATTCGATAGTTGGGACAGAAACAACATACTCGTCATGCAACGTGTATTTTAATTGGTGTCTTCTTCGACCACCTTGAATATAGATGATTGTTAACTATAAATCCCCACAATGATGTGTATTTGAGGTATTGTACATTTCATGTGAATTTCTTTGTTGTTATTGATCGATGTGCATTAGGTGGTCGGGATTGGGAGGTGTGTTTTTTTCGATTAAGTAGGTTGGGTAGGTTTTTGAGCATTGAATGGTTCCTTGCCATTGCATTTTGTATGGATAAGTCTTAGAGAATAAAGATAATATAGCTTGGGCATTGGATAGATCTTGGGTTAGTCTAACCTCAAATATCTCTCTTCTATAAAAAATATAAACTATTACACAATTTATTATACATTAAAAAATATCTTATAAAATTCATTAAAGTCAAAAGTAATAAATATTTTATAATAATTATAAATACTACTATTTTGATATTCCAATAATATATCTTTATATTGAAATTTATTTATATTAAAATTTAACACCTTCCTTTCTTTCTAGTCATATTTTCATTTCATTTGAAGTCAACCTCATATGCATTATTTGGTGGAGTTATATTATGTGTAGTTTTATTTTACTTATAGAAAATTAATTAGATAGTAACAATTTTCATGGTTTGGTTTAAAAATACAATGATAACCAAGGTTAATTGAAGAGGATGGTAACAAAGGTAGTAGCTTCAACACACCAACGTTTGGTTTCTTCCAGGATTAACTCGTCAGGGCCATCTTTGTCAAATGTAATACATGCATTACAATCAAAACTAATCTTTTATGCATAGTTCACAATGATAGTCCTTCAGTTGGGACAGAGACAACATACTCATTATGCAATGTTTTTTTGAATTGGTGTATCATTTCACTACCCTTAATACATGAAGAAGAAACTTGTTAACTCTAACTCCCACAACTATGTGTATTTGAGGTATTGGACAATTGGGACGACAACCACACTCGTCATGCAACGTCTATTTTAATTGGTGTATCATTTGGCTTCCCTTAATACGTGAAGCAGATGCTTGTTAATTCTAACTCCCCACAACTATTTGTATTTTACATCCCACAACTATTTATATTTGAGGTATTGGACAATTGGCACAACAATCACACTCATCATGCAACATCTATTTTAATTGGTGTATCCTTTGGCTTCTCTTAATATGTGAAGCAAAGCAGATGCTTGTTAAATACAACTCCCAACAACTATTTGTATGTTAAATATAACTCCCCAAAACTATTTGTATTTTACATATCTGCTTAATCTTGTATGCTAATGCATTGACATTTGGCTACATGCATGCACAATCATGACAATCGACACCATATCATTGAAGAGCACAATTATTAAATGCTATAAGCATTGGATTGCGCAAAAAAAAATTACGAGATGAGTCCATGCCCATCATACCAATTATTAACATACCCAAATGAAGTGAACCGCCCCTGTGGAATGTAAAAGGCATCCTAGAGCATTGGATTGCACAATTTTTTTTACCTCTAGTCCATGCCCACCATACTGATTATTAACATACCCAGATGAAGCGAACTTCACCTATGGAATGTAATAGGCAACTTGAAGGAAATTTGGGGTGAACCAATACATGAGTAGGGTATGACTACATTTAGAGTGGTAGCAGAGTTAGAAGTTCAATGCATCCAAACTTTGACAGGAAGAAAAGGTGATGAGGAGGAGGCACCTTCTTCCACCATTGGAATGTGCAAGCTCTCTCAACCAACAGGCGAAGTTTTGGTCATAGTCTCATGGAGAGAAACAAGAAGGCAGAGCAGGATTCAAATCGAGGATGCTTGCATAATCCCTATAACCCAAGTTGTTGGTCTATAGGTATTTTTTGGGGCGTTGAGTTGGCTGAACGTTCTATCTTTTGGTTTTTTTCTCTGGAATCTGATGATGTAAATCTTGACAAAATCAATATTTTTTGTTGTTTAAATTGCATTTTTAAATGCATAAATGAATTCAGCATGATGAAAATCCCCTGAGACACTCTAATTATACAAACTTAGCCACTCAAATCTGTAGATCCAACCATTCCTCACCGAATTTCGGGAAAAATCAAATGGAAAAAATCACCTAAAAAAAACAAAAGATAGAACGTTTGGACTACACTATTTTATAGTATTACCTCCATGAGTGCACATTGCATGAACTTTGTCGCCATGGCGATGTCATTGCATTGAACGTAACACATGTAGAATTCACTACATGATAATCAACATTTCAATTTTTTTTTCTTCTTTTTCTATGACTTACACTCCTACCTAGGCCATCTTGTAGTTCTGTCAAGTGTGAGTGCAACAACCGTTGAATCATGTTGGAAAATTGTTCTGGTCTTTGCTAGAACGGTCATTAGTAACATTTGAAAATTAACTTTTCTCGACCTGCCAAATTTCTTAGAGATGGTAATATTGAGTGAAACATATATAATTACTATTTTTTTACTACTGAGGCAATATTCAACCCCTAAATCATTGTAACGTCCCCTCCGTTACGACTAGGAAAGCGAAGCACAAAAGGTAATTTTTTTTTGCATAAGAAAATTAACATCAACACGTGATTCATAGAAGTGCATCATCTATGACATCATAAGTAAAAGCATTACAAGTTACTCATCATTGTAATAAATAACGATGAAATCAACACATCAACATAAATGATAGCAACACATAAACATAAATATCAACGCAGCTCAGCACATCACAATCAACTTGAAGGAATTTATAAAAAATGATCAACCAGATATTGAATATTAAAATGAATACCCACCCAACCTACCCTACAAGGTTAGGACCTCCAGGACACATAAGCAACGCTCAAGCCCAAGATTCATCCGATTGATTTTGACCATTTAAGGTCTCAGGGCTGGCGACTGTTCTGAGGAACAAGGAGGTGTCTGTGTCCCACTAACACAATCAAGTCGAAAACCAACTAGCTTAATCAATCAACATCACTATTTTTCATGAAGCAAGAGAATTCAACTACTAAATCTATCATATAACGACATTATTCCATAGCGCACGAGTAATCTAATTACTTAKTTCATCACAYGACAACATRATTCAAGGCATGCAAGHGTACTCATCARTTTTATTCCATGGCACAAAAGAGATCTAATCACATAATMAATCATACATTACCTTTATTAYRAGGTGCAAGAGTAATCATTAATTGTATTCATGGYGAAAAATAAATCTAATCATATGACCCATCACACATCATTCATMAAAAATTCATGGYGCATCTRATATAATTAATCAAACATTTATACATCCACTTTATTCCATGGCACAAAGAATCCAATTACTCAAACATTTATACATTCACTTTATTCCATGGTGCAAGGAATCTAGTTACTCAAACATTTATACATTCACTTTATTCCATGACACAAGGAATCCAAATACTTAATCAATCATCATGACTCTCAAGAGCCTACACTAACAAGTAAGGAAATTAAGGATAACAACATTAATCATTGAACATATTATACCTCAAATTAAGCAATAGATATTAATAAGTTATGAACCACCATAGTCTAGTGCTTTGAATAGATAACCAAGGGCATATCGGGATGAACAATAACTACCAAGTCTATCCATTAAATAATTGAAAGAGAATCAATCCATAATTAAGAATTAATTAATGTTTCAAGTGCTAACCTTCAGGTCCATACATAGGGACTTTTTTTTAAGAAGATTAAGTTTTATTTAATGATAAAATAAGGAACTTAAGTTGGCTCATCAATTCCCTTAGAAGAATTAAAGAGGCCCAAACTGATTTAAACAAGAAAGATTTAAAAAAAAATGTGTCGTCATATAACCCACCATTTCAACGATGAGATGCAACTCATCACAAAAGATTGCAGACTTAAAACACATGGTAAATTTAAGGGCGTTTTAACTTGAATGTATGGTGAAGTAAACACATTATCTTAGTATAAGAACAAACGCACTATCTGCAACGAGAAAACACACTGCTTGTGGTGAAATCATAGATGTTGGGTGGAAAGCTCTAAAGACATAGATTTGTGACTCCCTAAAAATGAAGAGAACTAATGTCAATTTGTTGGCCAAGTGACTGAAGGCGTAGAGCTTATACGCTCCTCATAAAAATGCATATTTTGGGGAGTTAAGGCGTTGGGTAAGTGAATGAAGGCATGGAGCCTTGACTCCTCAAAAACGTAGAGAAAAAGATGTGAAATGTAGATACATTAAAGAAAGTAATGCAAAGACATTAAGAATCGTAGAGGCAATAAAGGTAAATGAAAGGAGGTTTTCCCCAACTCACAGGGTGATTTTAATTGCACAAAATCGTTGAGTTTTCTAGATAAACGAAAGGAGGTTTTCCCCAACACACGGGGTGCTTTTAATTGTATAAAAAATCGTTGAGTTTTCTATATAAACAAAGGGAGGTTTTCCCAAACACACGGGGTGCTTTTAATGCATAAAAATCGCAACGTTTGCTAGAGAAACGAAGGGAGGTTTACCCGAACACATAGGGTACCTTTAATTTCATAAAAATCATAGAGTTTTCCAACGAAATGAAGGGAGGTTTACCCCAACACGCAAGGTACCTTTAATTGCATAAAAATCGCAGAGTTCTGATGTAAGAATTCGTTGAGAAATGGAAGAAGGAACAGATCCTTTGATTCCTCCAAACATGTTAAGCATTGAGGTGAAATTGGGTAAGAAAAAGAATGAATGCACAAATCCTTGGCTCCTCAATAAAAATTCAGAGAACGAAGGTGAAATTTGCTGAGAAAATGAATGAAGGCACAGAGTCTTGACTCGTGAAACAAAAATGCAAAGATCTGATGTATAAATTCGTTGAGCAATGGAAGAAGGCACAGAGCCTTTGACTCCTCCAAAAATGCAAATAATTGAGGTGAAATATGCTGAGAAAAAGAATGAAGGCACAAAGCCTTGTCTCCTCAAATAAAAACACAGAGAACCGAGGTAAGAATTCGTTGAGCAATGAAGGAAATAAAACGTAGAGATTCCCAATGTTGAGCGATTCGTACAAGGGAAAAAGAACGTAGAGTAGAGTTAAAACAAAACTCAGAGAATACAAGAAGAGAGGAGTTGAGCGAATGCACCAACGTCGGGTGAATTCCTTGAGGAGAAACACAGAGAATTAACTTGCAAACGCAGAGGGTTTTACTTTGTAAAAAAGCAGAGAATTAATACAAATTTTTTTGAGTGACTAGGAAATAAAACGCAGGGTGTTTCAATCATAAAAACAAAAGGGAAAAATAGGTATGCTCTCAGGACCTCTTGACAAAGTCGCAAAGGTAAATTAATTTATAAATGCATAGGTAATAAATCGTAGAGGATGCAAATTTTATGAAGTCGCATAGGAAGCATTCGGCAGTCACACAACTTCGCAAAGCCATCAATCAATAAACTAATGCTAAAAACCATATATACAATAAAAACTTAATACACCGCAAAATCAAAATGAAAATATCGTGACTAGCGAAGATAGGCTTGATGACGATCCTTAGCGACTATTGTTCCCTTCCCTCGTCTTCTTGCTAACCGTTGAGACTTCACCGGTACCTCCCAACCAATGCTAGGAGTACTCTTCTTCCCCCTTAGCCCCCCAAGATGCAAAGGGGCTACACACAACCAAAACCAGAATCCTATAGCTCCCATCTTACTTCGCAAGGTAGAGCCACCACTCACTCTCTAAAGTTGGGTATCCCAACTCTCACAAGTAAAACCAGTCAGAATTTCTGCAACATTACCTTACTCATAACAGTGTGATCCATTCCTCCTCTTAGCCATTTGTTTTATAGAATTTCCTTAGTGACACCTTCTCATTTGCACATTTAATTCATTGTTTAAAATTTAATTAGGAATTATTCCCCCCCATACACTTGTCACCCATTCCCTTAGTTGCATAAGTAAATCCACATTTTAATTTAATTAAAAGTCAATTTCCCTCACCCGTCCTAAAAGCACTCCTAAAATCACTCCTAGTTGTCCCTTTATTCCCTTTATTCCCTTTATTCCCAATTAATGACTAGCGCCTTTCTAAAACTGAGTTGATTTAAAATAGGAATGTTCTTTAGTTAGACTAGACTCTAGATACCTTTCTATGCTTACACATTCTTTTATGCTTTATTCCTTTCTTATTTTAATTTCTAATTTGGTATTTTATGCACACAATGTGTATTGTATTATTTCTTTAGATTTATTTCATCTTTCTTAATCTCTTAAGTTGGTTTACCGTTTTTCTCATTTTATCTAATTTGTAATTTAGTTTTAGAAATCTCACCAAGCTTTAGACTTAGGATTAAAGTAAAATAGGCTTAGACTTTTGTTTGGGGGTATAAAATTAATAATTTCAATCCTTAATTAATTAATTAAATCCGGCAATGTTTAAAGATTTTACAAGATGTAAAAATTCGCTCAAGGTTTTCTAGGCCACCTAGGTTCATTGGCTCAAATTTGTATTGCACGATGTGCCCTTCAAGACGCACTTCATGCTCAAAGGGTTCCACTTGCCTTTGATTCAAATTTTAATTACGCGATGTGCCCTTCAAGACACACACTGTGCTCTAAGGATGCCACTCGCCTTTGATTCAAATTTTAATGATACGACGTGCCCTCGCCTTTGACTGGTTTTGGTAGTTGTCCAACCCTTGGAGTCAATACACCATTCAGGCGACCTTGTGAGAGACTAAGGGCTTCTAAGGAATAAGGACCCTACCTTATTGCGCACCCCTTAGAATATTTGTGAGCGACTGTCTCAGTCTTCCCTCACAATATCATGGATCTCTCGAACTAGGTAATCATTAACCTACATTTCGAGCCATCGTAGGAGTGCTAGTAGGTTGCATCAAGGATGTTGCCACACCTCTGCCTCAATATTTGGTTGTTGTGCATGGCCCCTTTACTCCTTATGTGAGTCAGATTAGCAAGCAATCATCATCTTGCATCCATCAATGAAAAATTTACAATGATCTATAAACAAAATCATAATATACCTTATCATATGTCACATATGCATAAATGAAATACTCAAACCAATAAAATCCACTCCCTGACTCGATCTGGAGTCCAAGGAGGTCCATTGATGCCATCAACATCCTCAATATGTGAAGTGTCATGCACACTCAGGGGAAACTTTGTTGATATTGAGAGGGGTGAATCAGTATCAAGTAAAATTTAAAACCTTTTTCAACTTATACTTAAACCATTTAACTATATCTAATGAGTAATGAACAATAGTATAAGAGTTACACCAATACACCACAATACACCATGCACAATATATGAGAAATAATTAATAGTTATTGTTCAAGGGAAGTAATGACTTCCAAAGGTAGCTGCAACTTCCAAATGTAAAGGGAGGGATAAACCTCCAAGAGGAAGATACAATCCTCCAATATCAAGAGAGATTTGAGCTCTTCATCCTTGCCCCTTCCTTCCACCCAAGAATATATGAGAGATAATAAAACTTTACACTAAATCATCACCATCAACCAATCATCACATAGAACCTGATAATGCTTCCTAAGACTTCTTCAATTTCTGCAATTCTTCAATTCTTGGAGTACTCTAATCCTGTACATTGAATAATATTACTAGATGTATTCTCTGAAATGCCTCCAATTTTCACTCCTTGAATCCTCCCCAAAAAAGAGGTTATAGAAGAATGGTAGACTTTATTCAATTTTGGTCTATTAGGCCAACATGCCCGACGTGCTTGGCGCTCAATATTTAACATCGATTCTGAAACTCTCTAAAAGAAACTAAAGTCCGTAATCTTTCCAGTGGAAGTGGTCCCTTAATTTGGATTATGCATGAATAAGTTATGGTGTTTTTACCTGGAACCTTTGTTTATTGACTAGCTTAGGGACTGGTCACAAACCCTATCTTGCCTTGAGAGTGTATCTCCATAATTATGAAAATCAGAGCTGAAATTTTTGGTACCTTGATATGTCTTATCAATGCCATAACAATTTCACCATCTGAATCGTTCTATAAAAAATTATTGCAAAGATGGTAAGATGACCTGAAAATAACATACCTTAAGACACATCACCAAAGGAAAACTCATCTCCTTGAAATCCGACCTTCTTTACTACTTATTTCCTATGATTTCGACTTGTCTCAAATGGATGTATAATGATGTTTTATTTATACCATTTATGTCCACTTCCTTTTTAACATTAGGTCTGACCTGACACTCTTATTTGTAATTCTTTTGTTTAATTATCTTGGAGACCCTACATGTGCTTCCTTCTTCAATTCACTTTGTCATCTTCAAAATTCATTTCTCCTCAACCAGGGAGCCATGTGACGTGCCACCCTACCACCGGAAACAACATGATGTAGCCTATCCATCCATGGGTGTTTTATTTGCCATGTTCATTTCCCTTCATGTCCAAATACCTTCATCAATCTTTAGTTCCCAAAACCCATGACTAGGGTTGACATCAATGACAAAAAACCAATCTTCCAACAATATCCCCCTTTGTCATTGATGGCAGCACTCATCTTTCCCCATCATGATCCCAATTTCTCTCCCTTTGAAATCAATTGCAAAGAGCAGGGCTTTTTCCCCTGATTTTAATGGCAAAGGTAACCTTCTTCTTTGGGGACTTTTGCTCCCCTAAATCTCCCCCTTTGTCATTGATGACAACACTCATGCTCCCCCTATCATCATGATCCCAATTTCTCTCCTCCTTTGACATCAATGGAAAAGGGTATGGCTTCTCCCCCTGAGTTTAATGGAAAAAGGTAACCTTCTTCTTTGGGGCTGCTCCCCTTAAACATGTGACACTCAATAATACTTCATCCTTATTTTTGGTCTTTGGGACTTTTTCTTCCTTGTAATCCTTTTGTGTGGCTTTTGTCTTCTCTCTCTTCTTCATGTCTAGGATGTATATATTGTTCGGTCTTCTTGTTGCAGTTGCAACCAATCTTCTTGAGTTATTTTCTCTGATTTTACATTTTCGGGAGTCAAATGTAAGAGTGTATCCTTGATCACACATTTACTAACACTGAGTAGATTATGATTCAAGTCTTCAACCAATAGAACATTCTTTGCTTTTACATTTTTTCTTCCAATCTCTACTACACCTTCTCCAAGTATTTTGGCAGATGATTCATCTCCAAATGCAACATTGCCATCCTTTCTCTTCAAGATGATGAATTTGTCTTGATCCCCGGTCATGTGTGAAGAACATCCATGGTCTATGTACCATTCATCTTCTTCTTTACATTCTTCAGTGGTTAATGTTATTCAACAATCTTCATTGTTTGGAATCTCTTTCCTTCTCCATACTGTGGTTGGCATATGGACATCTTCATTATATCTGCAATCTCATGCTTTGTGACCAAGATAATTTCATTTGTAGCATACGATATTTTTATCCATCAATGAGTAAAATGAATTATAACTTATGTTGACAAATCCATGATTATTTCCATATCTTCTATTTACACCATTCATGTTTCTTGCGTATTTGCTCCTTTCATTGATTCTGCAATTAATTGTCTTATGTCCAAAAATTTTGCAAGTATAACAATGACCAAGAAATAAATTTTGATACCTAGGAGTAAGTGACCTTCTTTGTGATGTAGTCCATCTGGGTTCATGATCTACTCTTCTGTAGTTTCCTTCATACTGATTGAAGCTTCTTTGATTCCTGAAGGTAGGAGGTCTTCTTGGAAATTCATCTCTTTTATAATCATTCATTCTTTCTGATATCCTAATCCACTTCTCATCAATTGTCTGTGTAGCTCTTTCTTCAACCTTCTTGTTGGTATTTGAATCTTTTTTGTATAAAGTTTCACCCATGCATCCAATATGTGTTAATTCTTTTGGCACTTGAGAGTTTCTTAAGCTCTTCCTCAATGAGACAACTTCTTGTTCAAGTTTCTCACAATCTTCTTCTTTCCTTATCATTTGGACCTTCTTTACTTCTGCTATTCTTCTTGCTTCTTCGAGTAGAGTTTTCAAGGAAATGGTTTCTTCTCTTAGTTTCTGAAAGTCTTCTAATTGTTTCTTTAAGTTTACACCTGTCTTTTCACAACTAACCAATTCACTTCTTAGTTTTCTTTGCATGTCTTTGAGCTTGCTATTTTCAATCTCAACATGCTTCAACTTTTTAAGATTCTCATCTTCTTGTTGAATAATTTTTTCTTTATGATTTTCTTCTTCTTCATTGGAATTTTCTTCTTCA
>SNQJ01S0181852.1:19421-37189 GCA_010110895.2 Picea sitchensis | reverse complement strand
TATATGAGAGATAATAAAACTTTACATTAAATCATCACCATCAACCAATCATCACATAGAACCTGATAATGCTTCCTGAGACTTCTTCAATTTCTGCAATTATTCAATTCTTGGAGTACTCTGATCCTGTAGATAATATTACTGAATGTATTCTCTGAAACTCCTCCATTTTTCACTCCTTGAATCCTCCCCAAAAAGAGGTTATAGAAAGAATGGTAGACTTTATTCAATTATGGTCTATTCAGAAGACCCAAATTGTACAGCATGCCCCACGCTCAATATTTAACATTCGATTCTAAAACTCACACATAAGAAACTAAAGTCCGTATGATTTCTAATGGAAGTGGTCCCACTTAATTTTGATTCTGTATGAAGAAGTTATGACTTTTTTCCCCGGAACACTTGTTTATTGATTAGCTTCAGGACTAGTCACAAACCTTATCTTCCATAGAGTGTATCTCCATAATTATAGCGAATCAAGAACTGAAATTTTTACCAAAGGTACAATGACAACAACCAATCTTCCAACAAACTCGTCAATAGCATATGTCAATACATAGATATCAAATAATATAACATCATAATCCGTCAACATCATCATAAGAATCCATAAGAGAAATAAACAACATATACTAAAACCAGATCACTTGCATGCAAGTGTCCTCAAAGAATAAGTCAATAACATGTTCTCGCAAGAGATGGATGTTACATACACCCCCTCTTGTTTTAAACTCCGTCCTAAAGTTTTGTAGTATATAAATGTAGTAAGTAAATAATCTGAACAGATCTAAAATTCTAACTATCAAATAAATATGGAAATTTTTGGCGCATATCATATGTGTCCTCCTAGGTAGCTGAGTGTGGACTATAATTGTCCCACTAGACCTTGACCGGATCGACTGTTCGACGTTGTAGTCATCGAATGAGATGGTCCAAAATGCATATTGGCTCCACCATGAGCACACCCTCATCTGACACCTGCAAGGAACTCTTGTCAATCACATGTGTATAATCAGTAACATAATGTCTCAAAACAGATACATGAAAAACATCGTGCATACGCCTCAGAGAATCAGGCAAGGCTAGTCGATAGGCCACGGTCCCTTTCTTTTCCACAACTTTTAAAGGTCCCACAAACCTAGGAGATATTTTAGCACCCTTCCCAAACTTAATCGAGCTCTTGTGTGGTTTCACCTGCAAGAAAACATGATTTCCAACTTCATAATTACTGTCAACGCGATGCGCATCAGCATAACTTTTATGTTGATCTTGTGCTTCTTTAATCCTTTGTCTTATCGTTTGCATTTGTTTTTCCATTTCTTGGATCACTTCTGGTCCTACCATGACCCTATCCTCAAGTTGATCCCAACTCAAAGGAATCTAACATGGTCCCTCATAAAGAAACTCAAATGGTTCCATCTTAATGGTGCTTTGATAGTTGTTGTTGTACGCAAACTCTACCAGTGGAAAGAACTCTTCCCAATTCTTTTTCTAGTCCATCACGTACATATGCAACAAATCTTTCAAGATTTGGTTCATTATTTCTATCTACCTATCTGTCTCTGAGTGATACGTTGTACTAAAGTTAATTTGGGTTCCAAAGGCCTCTTGGAAAATAGTCCGAAAACGTCCTGTAAACATTGATCCTCTATCAGATATGATCCTTTTAGGCACACCATGCAATCTCACAATATTGACGATAAAAAATCTAGCTATGTCTGGCATCTAATACATCATACACACAAGGATAAAATGTGCACTCTTCGTCAGAGTTTCAACTACCACAAAAATCGAGTCATGCCTCCTTGCCGTCAACAGCAACCCAACAATAAAGTCCATCGAAATGACTTCCCATTTCGATTCTAGAATAGTGTGTGGTTGTAGTAATCCTATCAGATGTCTATGTTCATCCTTCACTTGCTGACATTCTAGACATCTCGCCATGTAGTTAACTATGTCTGCCTTCATTCCTTTTGCAAAATAAATAATGAGGGCTTAAGATCTGCCCTCATCTTCGTGACTCCTGGATGAGCCATGAACACTTCTCTATGAGCTTCGTTTAAGATCAAATTTCTCAATTCATTGTTAGGCGGTACATAATCTGGTCATTATACCTCCTCAATATATCGTTTTCCAAAGCATATCCTTCAAATTTTGGTACCAACATGGTGTCTTGTCTGATATTTTCCTTAACCTCTTTATATCAGTCATCGTCACGTTATATAATTATAATCTTTTCTCGAAGATTCGTCTGAAGAGGTATCACCGAAAATATGTGTGGTCTCCAAATCAACGCATATTCCACTCTGTTCACAGTTCATTTTATGTAGGTAATCTCAAAATCGTATTCGCTAAGAATTCTAACCAACACCTTTGTCACCTATTCAAGTCACTTTGCATAAAAATGTGTTGCAAACCACAGTGGTCTGTTTTTAGTTTGAATTTTTTTCCAATCAGGTAGTGTCTCCACACTCTCAGGGTATACACAATGGCCAATAACTCCAAATCATGCGTTGCATAGTTCTCCTCATGCTTCCTTAATTTCCTTCAGATGTAAGCAGTCACTCGACCATCTTTCATCAAGACTCCGCCTAAGCCTTCCTTGGATTTGTTTGTGCATAACAAGAATTCGTCATCCATGTTGGGGACTTTTAGTATCGGCGTTGTCATAAACAGCTCCTTGATCCTTTGAAATGATTCTGTGAATTTCTCGGTCCATACAAACTTCTTATTTTTCTTCTGCAATTCCATGATCGGATTTTCTATCTTCAAAAAACCTTCAACGAACCGTCAATAATATCCTTCTAAACCCATGAAGTTGCGTACTTCTGGTACGTTCGTCAAAGCATGCCATTCCATAATAGCCTCTACCTTCGTTGGATCCACAACAATGCCTTTGTCCCCCAAATAATGAATTCTTGATTGATAAAAAGAGCATTTCGACAGTTTCTCGTATAATTTGTTCTCTTGTAAACACTGTAGTACCAAGCGCAAATGTTCGTCATGTTCTTTTGTCATCCAATAATATATCAATATGTCATAAATGAATACTTGAAGAAACTTGTCCAGGTATTCGCGGAACACCCCATTCATCAAGCTCATGAATACCCCTGGGGCGTTTGTCAGCCTAAATGGTAATATGGTAAACTCGTAATGTCTAAACCTCATCTTGAATGTGGTCTTAGATATGTCTTCCTCTTTGATCCATAACTAGTGATATCCTAATCTTAATTTGATCTTTGAAAACACAGTCGCACCCTTCATTTGGTCAAAGAAATTGTCTATTCTTGGCAATGAATATTGGTTCTTGATTATTGCTTTATTCAATTGACGATAGTCAATACAAAGTCTGCACGACCCATCCTTCTTTCGTATGAAAATAACAGGCACACCCCAAGGTGACACACATGGACGTATAAGTCCTAGTTCCAACAACTCTTTTAGTTGCATTTTCAACTCCTGTAACTCAGGCATTGACATCCGATAAGGCACTCTTGCTATCGGTTTAGTTCCAGGTTTCAAGTCGATTGTAAAATCCAATTCTCTTTCGGGCAGCAAACCCAGTAACTCTTCTAGAAACATGTCAGTGAACTCTCTTACTATCGGAAGGTTTTCTAACACTTTTGTCTCACCCTTGTCGTTTAGAGCTAAGATTTCATATAACTTGCATCCTTTGTGCATGCTCTTCTGCAGTTGTAGGGAAGAAATGAACCTCAAGGACACTCCTTGGTTTCTTCCCATGATCACTCTTCTTTTTCCCTCATCGTCATTCAAACTCAACCGCTTTGTCTTACAGTTGAGTATCACTTCCTGCAATTCCAACCAGTCCATACCGATCACGACGTCATAAGATCCTAATATCGTGACGTACAAGTTGGCATTCGTTACAAAATCTCCTAGGTTAATGATATAGTCTGTAACCTTTCCTCCAACCTTCTTCTTGGCACTTGGCTCCATTTTCACGTAGCTAAACTCGTCTTGTTTGACTGCCTTTACCTTAATTTGTTTTAGCGTTGCACCAAAAATAAAGCTCTCTGTAGCACCAGGATCTATCAAAATACTAAAATTTTGGTCAGCGATGGTTCCTAACATCTTGAGCATAGTAGATTGGTGCTTGGTGTTGGCCCTTGACCAAGTTTTGAGGATCCTTGGTCATGTTTGACCTACTTTTGGGAATTCGACACGCTGTCGAAGACGAAGCACAAGTCGAAGCAGAGATCACAGGATCTCGACCCCTTTTAGGGATTTTTGGGTTTTGGGCTTATGTAACGGGAATGGGGATGTCGGCCCATGGTTTTACCCATGTTTAGGCCCACTTTGTAATGTATAAATAGAAATATAGGCGATGTAGGAAGTAGTTCTATCTATGTGATCGAAGGAGGGACAAGTATGTGATGCTAACTACTAAGTGTTAATTGCTAAGTGCAAGTGGTAATTGTAATTTCTTTGTGCATACTGTGTGAGAATTGCAGAGCTAAGTGCAAGTGATTGGAAGAGACTGTCGAAGTATTTGTGCTGTAATTCAAGGAAGGAGGATCTAGCGAGGTGTGAAGATCTCATGTCCTCTGCGGAGTAAGATATCATGACTCTGTGCATGTAGAATATTGACAGAAAGAAATAAAGAAGAAGATTTGGTGAGCGTAGCCCCAGGGTGGGGGTGAACCACGTATATCCTATGTTGTGGTTGCTATGTTCTTTATGGTTGTTCTCTTGTCTATGTGATTGAATTCTTAGTGCACTGATGTATGCTTAGAAGGATCTAATATGGTATCTTAGTGATGAATAATGTGAATAAATGCTAGATCTGATCTATGTTGGTATGCTTAGTACTTGAATCTATTGGATCTGTATAAATACTACGTTGATCTATTGTTAGGGTTTAGCTGCGCTGTAAACTAAGGATGAATATTAATGAACTGTAACTGCTAAGTGTTATGTTGAGGTGTTACAATCACATATATGTGTCCCGGATAAGGTTGCAGACACTAGAGTCCTGCAACCACCCCTACCTCTACCTTGGGTGAGACTTCATCTGCTTCGCAGGTGTTTTCGAAAGGGCCGATAGTTAGGTTTTTTGGTGCGTTGTTGTAGCGTTGAACCCTGGGTTTTCCCTTGTGCCTACAAATGGTTCCATTGCTGGGACCTAAAACTGTGATTGTTGAGAACTGAAGGAAAGAAAGAAAGGTTTGTGCGTAGATCTGTTGCATTAGTGTGTAGTATTCTACTTGTCATGTAAAGCTCTGTGCTAAGAAGAGAAATCAGATCCGAAGAAAAGAGTTAAGATCTCGAAGCTTTGTTCTCTTATAAAGGTAAGAATAGTGAAAAGTTTTAGATCTAGAAGCTTTGTGCTCTGCTGAAAGTAAGGTTAGTGGAAATTTTTGTTTCAAGAGTATGGATCTAGGTATGTTTGATAAATGTTATCCTAGTCTGAAAACTAGGGCACAACTAGAAGAGAGAAGGTTTGATGTGAGTATATATGATAGAAATAATGAAAGATATATTATTCCTATGCATAGAAAGAATGTTTGGACTAACAAATGGATACAGGATCCTAGAAAGAATTTTTTGCAGGTTAGCTACTATGATCCTAGTGCGCAATACAGGAAAGGTTGGGGATCATTTAAGAAAAAAAGAGGATTAACCCTTTGTTATAGTTGCAAAAGATGGGGACATCTTGCTAAGGAATGCCCTGGAAGAAGACCTAGTTGTCTTTGTTGTAAATCTATGGACCATGAAGTTTTAGATTTCCCTAGAATGATTGTTAAGATTGACAGAATGAATATGAGACAAGAAAACCTTGAGGAAGGTCACAAAAATGAGACCATGGTAGAACCCCAGACAGAATCAAAGACTGTACTACTGCAAATGAAAGAAACCCTAAATGATCACAGAGATATCAACTTATCAGAGATCTTCAAAGAAAAAGAATGCATAGAAGCAAGAATAGAACACTTCAACATAGATTATGTTCTGGATGAGGAAACATGGGTAAATATCATGAAAGAAAGAACTTGGGAAGCTTTAGGAAATCCTGATACGATTCCTTCATTGGGAGGAATAGGATTATTCAGGGGAAAGTTGATAACCCTATGTGGAAGACTCACCCACGTATCTATGAGTGCTCATGGAGCTTCGACAGAGGAAGATTTTGAGATTGATAGATTCATTGAGAACAACGCTCCATTTACTATGTTATTAGGAAAAACCTGGATCAAGAAATATCAGACCAGAAGAAAAGAAGAGGAGGCCCTAGAACAGAAAAAGAAAGAATTAAAGGATTTCATGACTAGCATGATAACACACTTGATTGCAGAACAAGAGAATAGATTGAAGCTACTTAGAACCAGAAACTTGGATCATGAAGTTGAAATAACACAAGAAGATTCACAGACGAGTAGAGCACCTACCCCAGATAGAGAAGCAGTATTACTCTCTAATCCTATGAAAGAATCCCAACAGCGCGAAGCTTCTATGCCAAAAGAAGACAAGAATTAGAATGGAAAGAGGAATAATGAGATGAAGATCACCGGGAAGAAGGCTAGAAAACTTAGTAAGAACAGAGAAAAGATCGAAAAGTTACATAAGGGCCAAGAGGGAACTTCACGGAAGGAAGATTTGCAAAATTGGAAATTCGTCGGGATATCAAAACAGTGCCCCGTGGCACTTGGCCATGGCGAAGCGATATGATCATTGGAAGCATTATAACCATTGGACCAACATTCCAGAACGATTAGAATAACAATTATGACCAGAAATCTTGCCATCGGACCGTTGGGACTGCACCGCAATGGACATAACTACATTGATGGAAAGCTTCTTATCCGTTGGAGAGATCCATTCCATCGTGTCTACTTAGTCCATCGACTGTTGCACTGAGAACACTTTTGTGAATATATCAGAGCTAACAAGAGAACCCATTGCTACCGTGTTGTGCTTAGTAACATCGACACTGATTCTATTGCTTTGATCACTCATCCATCCACCCAAGTTTTTCGATCGAGAGCATACATGTCTGACGAGCTCAGCAGTGTGGAGAAGTCAGTCGAGAAAGTTTTACTTGATCTGATGGCTGAGAGAGTGATGTCCATAGGAGTTCAAGATTCATTGACGTGAGGAGTGAAAACCTCTCTGTCGACTGCTCGTGGATCCTGACCATCCCGACCAACAACAGAGAAGAGAACCAAACAGAAATATGATCTATCAAACGTAAAGTTAATCCCGACCATTTTACCCGACTGCATCCCGCCTCTGGATGACGCGGTGAGTCGTGACAGTGTCCCGAGGGACTTTGATTACACCATGGTTATTGCGTACCTCCTGAAGGGGATACGTGTAGTCAAAACGCAGCAAGATAAGATTGCGACATTGAAGTTCAACGACTTCAACCTAGGTGACCACAAGAATTACAGCATGTTTTCTCCTTACAAGTATCTGACTAGGACGAAGGGGAAGAACTCGAAAATAATCCCCCAGCCATGGACTATGAACCTCGCACAGTCCACCCTCTTGAATGTGATGAATATCCCACAGTTTGGAAGGCCCCAGGATGTTAACGCATGTGTTAAGCTCCTGCTCTCATGTTACCATGGCAGCTATCTATGGCTAGATAGATGTATCACAGTCTATCCGACGTTGATCCATAGGATCATTGGATTGAGCATGCAAGGACCTGACCCACAAGACTTCTACCCAAGGAAGGCTTCCGACCGCACCCTGGCACAAATAATTAAGGACACTTATGGCGATGTAGAAAAGGGAACGTGAGGCTACAAGGTAGCTTCCATCTAGAATGGTGCAGTGCGCCTGGCTGCCAGTTGATCGCAAGGAAGCTAGTGAGAAAGAACTGACCTACACAAGTCATAGGATTCGTGTTGACCTAGCCGGTAAATGTGTATAAGGACTCCAGATGAACTCGGTGAAGTACTTAGTCAACCAGCTAGAATTAGACTATCGCGAAGCTCAGAATCAAGGCTATGAGTTCTACTTTAGCTGGCTTCTGATCCTCATCGCATTTACCACTTGGGAAATGTTGGAAGGTGTGACCTTCCCAGGCATCGAACCATTCAATCCACTCGCTGCGAAGTTCACCACGCTCTATTACTCGAGCGATATGGGAAAACAGTGGTAGTCGAACGTGGTCTTTCATACCTATTATCTCCAACTGAAGAGGGCTACCAAGGTTGTCCCTCGCATGACGCTGAACACCCTACATCGGTTCCAACTCCTCATCAAGTTCCGCACAGATCAACACTTCAGTTATATCACCATGCGTGTAGATGAGCACAAAGAAGAGCTTAAATCATACTACAAGCTCACAGAGGAGGACCTTGAAGAAATCACCAAGGACTGGTCTGTAGAAATCTTCATCCTCGTAGACCCCACAGAAATGTCAGACCCTGAACTAATCGGTAGCCCTGAGACCACTCATGAAGCAAAGGGTCTTCCTGGACCCAGCAGAAGGAAGAAGACCGAAGAGGTCCAAAACTTGAGCAACGCATTGGAAGGAACTGCTTCAATATCATCTGGACGAGGGGGTGATGACGAAGTAGAAGAGACAAATGGAAAAGAGAACCAGCAGAAGCAAGGTGAAGTAGCACCGCCTAGGGACCCTGCTAATGAGGCTGATCCCTTGAAGAAAAGGAAGGTTTCTCCCACGAAACCCACTTTCCGAAAGAAATCTAGAGCCACCTTGACTAAGATGCAGGCTGTGCTCACTGTAGATGACTTTTACATTATCATCGCCACTGTAGCAGATGCCTCGTATGATATCTTGCAGAAACATGAAGCCAAGCAGGAGGAGATGTATGATAGAATCAAGGTTGAACTCAAAGGGATACAACAGGCCCTTCAATCTAGCCGCGCAGTATCCACTGCGCCCCCACCATCAGAAGCACCTGAGTTTGGATATGAACCTTCCCAACTCCGTAGACTAGCTGATGCGACTGAAGCTCGCCTTCGTTGCGCATAGGAAGAAACCGAATAGGCCACAGAGGCCCTAAAGCAAGTACAAAAAGTATTCATAGAGAGATGTCGAGTTGCGCAGCAAGAGAAGGTTTCCCTCCAAACTAAGTTTGAAGAAGAGAAAGCACAGATCTAGCAAGAGAAAGAGTAGTTGATCACAGAGTAGGTGGGAGTAAAAGAAGTAGTCAGCAAAGCACATCGCTCTGTGACAGGCTTAGAGAAAAAGGAGGAAGACCCAATGGAACATCAAGTAGAGCAGCTTGCGGAAGCTATCCAACATATTCAACAGAGAATAGCAGACCTCAAGTTACGAACAGTGCCAAGTACCCTGCAGGAAGTGCAAGATCAAAGAGAAGCCACTATCCTGAGCGCAGTCGAGAGGATCAGAGAATTTGCTCTAGAATGTAAACAGCTAAGTGCTCACAGCGCACAAAATTATGAGTGACTGACTGAAGATACTGAGTTGAAGGTATTGGAGTCACAGCTCCAGGAGCCAAAGCAACAAGCAACAATAGTACAGGTGCAGTTGAAGCTACTGTCAGCAGTTGAAAGGATGAAGCGATCCCAAGAACAATGCACTTCTCAACAGCAGGTCCACGCCATTCATAGAAACGTCATGGAAGTGACTCAAAGGCTTCAACCAGTCCAGGATGAAGCTTTCCAACTATTTGAGGAGATTGAAGGCCGAGGCATGGAGTTGGAACAAGTAGTCGTTGCAGTCAATCATAGTTTAGAGGGACCTGTCAATGAAGCAGTCATCCAAGAGTTCGTCGAGCAGGAGGCCCTAGCGCAACAATAGGTCGAAGCAGCTCAAGCCAAGCTTGAGGCTTTTGAAGCACAGCTACCCAAACCAGAGTGACTCAAGATGAGTCACAGGTGATTGTTGGGGGCCTGTTGGCCCTTGACCAAGTTTTGAGGATCCCTGGTCATGTTTGACCTACTTTTGGGACTTCGACACGCTGTCAAAGATAGAGCGCAAGTCGAAGCATAGATTGCGAGATCTCGGCCCCTTTTTAGGGATTTTTTGGTTTTGGGCTTATGTAACAGGAATGGAGATGTTGGTCCATGGGTTTACCCATGTTTAGGCCCATTTTGTAATGTATAAATAGAAAGCTAGGTGATGTAGGAAGTAGTTCGATCTATGTGATCGAAGGAGGGACAAGTATGTGATGCTAAGTGCTAAGTGTTAATTTCTAAGTGAAAGTGGTAATTGTAATTGATTTTTTCATACTGTGTGAGACTTGCAAAGCTAAGTGTAAGTGATTGTAAGAGACTGTGGAAGGATTTGTGTTGTAATTCAGGGAAGGAGGTTCTAGCAAGGTGTGCAGATCTCCTGTCCTCTTCGGAGTAAGATATCATGGCTCAATGCATGTAGAAGATTGACAGAAAGAAATAAAGAAGAAGAGTTGGTGGACGTAGCCCCAAGGTGGGGGTGAACCACGTATATCCTGCATTGTGGTTTCTATGTGCTTTATGGTTGTTCTCTTGTCTATGTGATTGAATGCTTAGTGCACTGATGTATTCTTGGAAGGATCTAATATGGTAGCTTAGTGTTGAATAATGTGAATAAATGCTAGATCTGATCTATGTTGGTATGCTTACTACTTGAATCTATTGGATCTGTATAAATAATGTGTTGATCTATTGTTAGGGTTTAGCTGCGTAAAATAAGGTTGAATATTAATGAACTGTAACTGCTAAGTGCTATTTTGAGGTGTTACAATCACATATTTGTGTCCCAGCTAAGGTTGCAGACACAGGAGTTTTGCAACCACCCCTACCTCTACCTCGGGTGAGACTTCATCTGCTTCATAGGTGTTGCCGAAAAGGTCGATAGTTAGGGTTTTGTTGGTGCATTGTTGTAGCGTTGAACCCTAGGTCTGCCCTTGTGCCAACACTTGGCCTGTTGGTTATTCACCGCTGCATGAATCCGATGGGCCCCAGGGTTTTTTGCATCACCGCATGAATCTGATGTGGGGTAGCCATGGGTTGTGGGGAACCAGGAAATGGAAAGTACGGATTCTATGGGGGTAACGATCCATAAGGTATATAGGAAGGCGTGGTGCTTTTGCTAGTACTATAAGCTGAGGTAGAGGGGGTACCAGAACTCGTTTGAATAGGTGGGTGTATGGGGGGTGCTGGCGGTGGCCCACTGATGGGTGGAGGCATAACAACAGGGTATGGTTGTTGATAAGGGGGTGGGGGGTATTAAGAAGTTCCCCCGTACGTCGGTGGGTATTGAGATGTTCCATACATTGGTGGTTATTGGGGTTGTGGACCATGGTGAGTAGTGTTACCAATCAGTCTGTCTGCTGAGTGAGACATCCCAGGTTTGTCTTGGCCAAATGGCATAGGTTTTGGGAGATCAGGAAGTACAGTGTATAAGTATCTTGATTGTGCATAGATGAGGTCATACTGTTGAGCCTTACTGATGGCTTCCTCTTCATATTGAGGGAAGGTGGAAGCTACATCCTTACCAAGGAGAGAGACAAGTGATTGAAGAAACCAGTCAAGACACTGTTGTTTGGTGGTTTCTACTTTGCATAAACTACGTCGCCTATGCTACTCGTGAATGTGAGCAGCGATATGTGTGGTTGAGGTTTGTTTGAAATTAGAGAGTAGCTCTAGACCATTGTCGTGGCGGATTGGTAATTGGAAGAAGATCAAGAATGCTTTGTCCAAGGACTCGAAAGTCACATGGGACCCTAATTTTTCCTCTACGTACCATTTGGCCAATGGGCCAGTGAGTAATCGTAGTCTGATGGAATCATCCATAATGCTATTGGAAGAGAACCATAGGTAAAAGGTCATGACATGGTTGGCAGGGTCATCGCCTGCCTTTCCTTCAAACTTGGGTATGTCTGAAGGTAGTTTGGTGGGAATTGCAGGCCATGTGGGGTCATGCAATATAGGATCATTGGTAAGTTTTCTTAGATCCGGTATGTTGAGGGAGGCCAAATATGGCATCTGTAGTGGGGTGGGAGGATTAGCTCCAGCCATGGTGTAAGTGTGTTGTGGACCTGACCCTTGAGGGGGGCTAGGTGGGTTGGTACTTCCCCCTTGAGAGGAAGTTGGTCCCTCGCTTCCGTGTAAAGGAGAGTGAGTGGACAGAGGACCTTGGGAAGTGGACCCAAGTAATGTGGAACCAAGCAAAGCTGATCCTAAAATAGTAACACTCACAGGAGTGTGTGAAGGTGGTGTCGATGAGTGGGCAAGACCAGACACTCCCCCTAAGATAGGAGGGAGGTTTAGCAAGTGTCATGAATGGCGGGGATTATGTGGGTCCCCTATGATGTCCAACTAGCTGAGTGGATGTCTGCAAATGGTGGTGAGAGTAATAAAGAAACAAGAGCCTTTGTGTTTGCAAATTTTGAACTTGACACAATATATATATCCAAATCAAAATGTAGTCATAAGCGCATCATACATAAAGTGTTTTGAAAAAGAAGCATATATGTGGATAAGTGGGTTTTGTCCAAGAGGGATTCAAAGAAAACAAATGCTCGTGTCCTAGAAGACTTGATGTCCTTCCTCTCAAATAGCACTGGACCTTCCAATAGTACTCAACAGTGGGATCTGAAGTCACCGGAAGAGAAACTAGTGAAGGATGAAATAATTGGTTATAATGAGGGGTAAAGGGGGCATATCCTGAAAGAGCTGGTGATATTTCCCAATAGCCACACAAAATCCAATCAAGTTGCAATTGTAGCCCACAATTGCCACCTGGGTAGATGTCCTAAAATTTGGTCACTAGGTACCTCGGTCAAAGTGCGGCATTTAGATTTTCGGCTTAAGAAACGGGTCACGGGCTGGATCCCATCCAAGAGGTGGGTGCCTCAAGGGGGGACGCACAGAACAACCAGACCTCGGCCTTCAACCCTTCATGGGTATCTCCCTGCCTTATGGTGTTAGGAACACTTGACTTGGAGGATTTTTAGTTCCCTATTTGACAACTTCTATGGTTTTGACAACGTGAGAACCAGATAACGGGGAGTTATTTGGATGCCTATCCCCGAAATCCTACCTAGACTAAAAAAATTCTTTTCGCACCTCCTGTGGAGGAAAACTTAGTGAGTTTTTAGAAAAAAAATTAGATGTCGTTGTTTTGAGAGGTTGGGGGTGTGAACCAACCTCGTTGAATTTAAAATGGGAGTTGATAGTTTCGTCAAGAAAAGGGTGGGGTGTTTTCGGAATCCTTTTGAATGAAACTTACTTTGACCTCTATGTTTCAAGAAGAAGCTATGTGAGTGATAAGTGAATTTTGTGTGTGAGTTAAAGTGTGCCAATTTTTAGTGAATTAGATGTCACCTTGCTGCATGTGGACTTCACTTGGTCCTTACAAGTGTTGATTACCTAATTAACTAAGTGCCTTTGGTACAACCTTGCGTAATTCAAAAGTACCTAGGAAGCTAGCATGTGAACATGTGGGTTCGTTACTATCCCTTTAACTCCCTATTGTGATGTAATCTAAGAAAAGATTTGAAACTATCCTAGATTGATCATGTGGGCATGTATGTGCCTGTTACAAAACCTTTAAACTTCCCTAGTGATTTGATCTAAGAAAGCAAATTTCAACACTATATTATCTTTGTAGCATGTGGGCATGTATGGGCCCGTTACAATATTAAGATGTGTTTGAAAAAGTAAACTAAGAGGAGTCCCAAGAAGGGTTGTTGTCCTCTCCTAAAGGTTTTAATGTTCTTAAGGGAGATGAAATCGTTTCACAATCTTTTTCTGATTGTCAAGATCGCTTGGAGGCGCGAGAGAAGAGCATACTAAGTGATTGTTTATTCAACTTCTAGTCCCAATGCAAGTTAAATGTGATTAAAAATGATTTCCAACTTATATTGTGAGTCAAAACAAGCCATTCATGTGGCGAAAATGAAAGAAAAAGAGGAAATTGATTTTAACCCCCTAAGTGCTTATGTGTTTTTGACTAACCCCTTTATATGATGAGAGGACTAAGTGTGGTGCAGCTTTAAAACATGCTTGAAATCATTTTTAAGAAGGAAAATGGCCTTCCCCACATCTCAACAACTTTACAATGTGAATTTTTGCACAGATGCGCAGGTCTTAGTGGAGACAGAGGCGCACAGAGCGCATGTGTGCGAACAGAGAAAAATCAATAAGTGCACGTGCGCAGAAAATAATTGTGACTTAAGCGCATGTGTGCACGATGCGCGTCTGTGGGCATAAAAACCCACGCACCAGTGACACACGGCCGAGACTAAAAATTCCGGATGGAATTCTCCCAATTCAACTTGGAATTGCCTGATTGGCAGGTCGACTTAGGTTGGTTAGTGCACCTGCAAGTTAAACAAACTAAAATAAGAGCTAGAAAAACCCAAATGGGGTAGGAAATTGATACATATCCCCCGCGGAGTCGCCAATTTGTTGTGCCTCTTTCATCACCTTAGTGAGAAAAATAAAGGTTCTTTCAAGCTTAGTTGGGTTTGCTGAGCAGGACAGCTGCAAGGAAAAGGGTTAGAAAAAGAAATATAAAACAACAACTAAGAATTAAACTAAGAAATAAAACAACAACTAAATTTATAAGCATAGGGACATAAGGACAAAAGAAACAATGAGACCCATGTCACCAATGATAAGGCTGATATTAGTGAAAGAAAACACCGAGAAGCAAGGGGACTATGAGTCTCTTCTTCCTCCAAGGGAGGGCTCTTGGACCCCCACAAGTAAGCTCTTCTTACAACTTTGAGAAAAAATGAAAATGGTGAAAGAATTCTTTGCTAATCCACTCAAGGGGTGAGATGGATTTCCCAATGCAATGGTGCAAGTATACTCTTGGCAAGGATAGAAGAGTCCTCAAGAGAATAATGGCATCATAACTTTGCTTTGAATTCCTTGAAAAATGAAGTGTATCCATGGCCTTTTTATAACATTCCTTTGAGTTATTGTTCAACTAGTTTGTAGTGTGTAAAGAGGCTAATTAGGGCATTTCTAGGTCTTTGACCAGCCATCCTATCGAATCCAGTCCAAATTTGAGTGTCAAATCAGATTGGAAGTTGAACCAGAAGTGGGTGGGAGGCCGACCACTCTCATAAATGCCCCGTTTCTTAGGTGCGTGGCTTTTTGCGATAACAGTCGTGCATCGTGCGCATGTGCGTGAATCTTGCATTTTTGTTTTGCGCATATGCACGCATGCCCAGTGTCTTCATAACGCCCTTCAATTTTTCTACTATTTGTATAGTTTTTGACCCTTTATGAATTCTTTTGTATTTATTCAGGTCCATGGATGTCTTCATAACTGTTTGACAATGTTGAATTCTTGTAACCATTTGTGGACGAAATTTCAGTGATGACAGAGATCTAATCACATAATCAATCATACATTACCTTTATTACAAGGTGCAAGAGTAATCATTAATATTATTCATGGCGAAAAATAAATCTAATCATATGAGACATCACACATCATTCATCAAAAATTCATGGCGTATGTAATCTAATTACTCAAACATTTATACATCCACTTTATTCCATGGCGCAAAGAATCCAATTTCTGAAACATTTATACATTCACTTTATTCCATGGTGCAAGGAATCTAGTTACTCAAATATTTATACATTCACTTTATTCCATGGTGCAAGGAATCCAAATACTTAATCAATCATCATGACTCTCAAGAGCCTACACTAACAAGTAAGGAAATTAAGAATAACAACATTAATCATTGAACATATTGTACCTCAAATTAAGCAATAAATATTAATAAGTTACGAACCACCATAGTCTAGTGCTTTGAATTGATAACGAGGGGAATATCAGGATGATCAATAACTACCAAGTCTATCCATTAAATAATTGAGAGAGAATCAATCCATAATTAAGAATTATTTAATGTTTCAAGTGCTAACCTTCAGGTCCATCCATAGGGACTTTTTTTTAAGAAGAATAAGTTTTATTTAATGATAAAATAAGGAACTTAAGTTGGCTCATCAATTCCCTTAGAAGAATTAAAGAGGCCCAAAATGATATAAACAAGAAGTATTTAAAAAAAAAAACTTGTCGTCATATAACACACCATTTCAACGATGAAATGAAACTCATCAAAAAAGATTGCAGTCTTAAAACACATGGTAAATTTAAGGGTGTCTTAGCTTGAATGTGTGGTGAAGTAAACGCACTATCTTAGTATAAGAGAAAATGCACTGTCTTCGGTGAGAAAACACACTATCTGTGGTGAAAGCATAGACATCATGTGGAAATATCTAAAGATGCAGAGTTGTGACTCCCTAAAAACGCAAAGAACTAATGACAATTCATTGGGCAAGTGACTGAAGGCGTAGAGCTAATAAGCTCCTCATAAAAACGCAAAGTTTTGGGAGTTAAGGAACTGGGTAAGTGAATGAAGGTGCAGAGCCTTGACTCCTCCAAAACGCAGAGAAAAATATGCAAAATGAAGAGACATTAAAGAAAGTAATGTAGATACATTAAGAATCGCAGAGGCATTAAAGGTAAATGAAAGGAGGTTTTCCCCAACTCACAGGGTACTTTTAAATGCATAAAAATTGCAGAGTTTTCCATATAAATGAAGGGAGGTTTTCCCCAACACACAAGGTTCCTTTAATTGCACAAAATCATTGAGTTTCCTAGATAAAGAAAGGGAGGTTTTCCCCAACACACAAGGTTCTTTTAATTGCACAAAAATCGTTGAGTTTTCCAGATAAACGAAGGGAGGTTTTCCCAAACACACAGGGTGCTTTTAATGAATAAAAAACCCAGATTTTTCCAGAGAAACGAAGGGAGGTTTACCCCAACACATAGGTTACCTTTAATTTCATAAAAATAGTAGAGTTTTCCAGAGAAACTAAGGGAGGTTTACCCCAACAAGCAGGGTACCTTTGATTGCATAAAAATTGCAGAGTTTTGATGTAACAATTCGTTGAGCAATGGAAGAAGGCACAAAGCCTTTGACTCCTCCAAAAACTAAAAGAAATGAAGTGAAATTTTCTAAGCAAAAGAGCCATGACTCCTCAAACAAAAACACAGAGATCTGATGTATAAATTCGTTGAGAAATGGAAGTAGCCACAGAGATGTTGCACATTATTTTCATCATCCCTATGACTGTTAATGATGTAAACCTATCTTTTGCCTTCAAAAGGGGTCAGTGGCCTGAGTTCCTGAAGAGAGAAGGGAGAAGAACTTGTCCTGAGAAAAGAAGTTGCATTCTCCTTTGTAAAAACCCCATAAAAAAGGAAGTTTGCAGGCTGCTATATAGGCAGGGTGCGAGAATGCCTAATTCTCGCAGGTTGCACCATAGCTGGGTTGTGGGAGGTTCAAAGGTTGCTCTATAGGCAGGGTGCGAGAATGCTTATATGTGGGAAAAATGAGAGTTTTCTCGAATCTTCTAGAAGGAGAAACTTCCATGGTGAGGTGGCATCTGAATGGTTTGGATCTTACTCGCTTTCATGATTTAGTGGGATCATCCTAACCTCCTCACCTTATTCTCTTCAACTTATAAAAGGAGAGGAGCTCTCATGGAGAAAGTTAGCTTTTGGAGCTTTTGGAGCTTTTGGAGCTTTTGGAGCTTTTTAGCTTGGATAAGTTGGATTTGGCTTGGAATTATCAGCTGGGTTGGAGTGTCTTTGAGTTTTTCCTTTGTCAAGATAGATTGTGAGTAGTATCAGATCTATGCTCTCATAATCCTTGGAGCAAGAAGTGTGTGGGGAACGAAGGACAGTTGGAAGGGACCTTATGACATCAAGGCCATGGTTGTAATCTCTCTTTCACATTTAATATGATACAGTAATATGATTCTTTCCTATAAAGCTTGTTGTGTTTTAT
>SNQJ01S0181852.1:0-17966 GCA_010110895.2 Picea sitchensis | reverse complement strand
TATTGGTTTGAGTTAGCTCTTGAACATTGTGTAAGCTATTTATGATAAGGAAGTTTTTGTTGGGTTTTCTTCCCCTAGAGGGTTTCCCAGGATAGATGTTGTGTCTCTTGTGAATGTGTATTTCTCAGTGATCTTGTTCTTACGATGCTCTTATCTATTGAAATGCAAAGAACTATAATAATGGCATAAACATTAACAGCATGTTCACCTTTCAAATAGAATTATATCATCATGAATTGCTTTAAGGTCTATTTATTCTCCCCTGGGTAGATTCTGTATTTTATAGTAATGAGTGTGTCTATGACTCATGTGCCATTGGCAGATTGACATAAAGCTTCAACGAGCTTGAGGTTATTCCAGATGTTGAGTAAGTTAATCACTTATTAAACTCATAGAAATCTCAAATATACAACATTATCAGAGTTGTGTTATGATTGTTTTTTAAATATATTTTAAATTTTTTATCCAATTATTAATTTATCCAAATAATTTGAAAAGAAATGGATCAAAATTTTGAATACTCTAATGTTTAATTTTATGCATACCTGAAAATAAATTTGATATACACATATTATGTAATAGAAAAGGAATTTAACACACATATTATGTGATAGAAAAGAAATTTAATATATAACCCTTGTCATACAATTTCCAAAACGCTGATTTTCTTCGGCATCTCCCATTGGTTGTTGTGGGTTCTCTATGTGTTGTTACACTCACAACAACCACTATGGCATCTCCTTTATTGGATTTACTTGATGTTATTTTTGTTTTATGTTTGGTAAGAACAGGTTGAAGGAACAACTTCTCTCAATGATAAGAATGAGCTCATATTTTCATATGGGGATGCAACAAAAGCTTGACGGCATTTACTCTCTATACTCATATAAAATTACGTCAATGTCTAATAGCTATCTTATACAATATTTTTTCTATAATTGTGGGTAATTATAATTATAAAAATAAATATTATATGGATAATTTTAAATTAATTATTATAAAGTAGTTTATGTTTCAAACTTTATAAATCAATTAAGAAAAGTGATGTTGAAATCTTTTAAAAGAGTCTAGAGTCTAGTTAAAATTGGGTTGATTTTATATAAATATATATTCAGTCTCTTGATGGATATGATATTGTGTTTATAAGTTAATAGAGTTGGGAATCATTGAAGAATGTCATTCGAGAACTTACAATAGTATAGTTGGTTTGGTTTGGTGGAGGTTGTTGAGATATTATCTCAACAACAATCTCCAAGATTAGTAGTAGTTGGATCTCATAAGCACTATATATGTGTAAAGTATTTTGGCATTGATGAGGTAATACAAATATTATTTTGAGTGTAATATCTTGCAATGTATGCTCACCCAAAATTTAATTATTATTGCTTAAAATGTATAGTACTTTTAGCTATGGAAACATCAATATCATCCTATGGACTACATAAGGTTTAGACCAGACCTAGTTTTCTACATAAGTGAGCATATGTTGGCCATTAAGCTCCCTATCTTTTTCTTTTGTTTATTTGGTAATTTGTTCGATCTCCAAAAGTTGTATTAGGAATAGATTACATTTTTTTTTAATTGTTTTTGGTGTGTGTTAAGATTAGTGTTCTTCCCATTCTCCCATTCTCAAAAAAGGCAAAGACAAAGGTAGCTAAAGCAAGAGTTGCAATTGATCGAGTTTACCGAGCCTAAGTACCGGAAAAAAACTAGGTTACATAATCCAAGCCATTTATATCAGCATGTCAAAAATGCTTATGGTGCAGGAACATGGCCATTGTAGTGTAATTTGTTTAAAAAAAGAAACTAGTGATTATATTCATAAAAACATTCGGAATTGATTATTAATATCAATAAAATCAAGATAATAAAAATTAAAGATAATAAAACAATTTATAATCCAATTTTAAATTGTATATGATAATAAGTAAAGAGTTACAATCTTAAAAATATTAATAAAAATATATATATATATATATTAATAATTTAGTTTTCTTAGTTAATTTTTATTACTATGAAATTTGGATTCCAAAATGTATAATCCCTTGAATAAAATTGAGCAAATCTTAAAAAACTCACAACTTATAATTAAACTTAAAGACAACACTTTTACCCATTAGCTTGATTGAAGCTCTAAGTACTTTTATGTAGTTTAGAGTCTAAACCATGATTATATATTTAGAATATAAACATAGAGATCCAGTGAAAGATTCTTGGCTTGATAATTAAAACATAAGTAATCCAATTAATAATATCAATCATTTTAAATCTTACATCTTTATGAAATTGAAAATTAAGAATCTAAATAATAATGAAATCATTAATAAGAGGAAATTAGAACACTAAAATATTGTAAACATTACATAATAAAAGAGTATAAAAGACTTTCATCCCAAGTACTAAACTAATTCAATAGTTGTGGATCACATGGTTTAACTGGAGACATAGAAAATAAGTGTTTAGAAGATTAATATACCTTACAAGATTTTTTAGTCACTCCTACTCCAACCTTGATGAAGACCAATTCTTTGATATTCTTTATAGATTAATTTGTAGACAAATCCTCTTATGGACATAGATTCGAAAAGTAGACAAATCTTCTTGTAAACATATATTAATTTGTAAACAAACTCTCTTGTACATATAGATTAGATTTTAAAAGTAGATAAGTTCATGATAGATAAATTCTTTAATCAATGTAGAATTACACTCTAAAAAAATCCAAAAAAAATCCTAAAATTTATTAAATAGGTTGAGGAGTTCTACCCACAGAAGATGTCAACATAGTTGGGTAACATATTTAATGAAAAGTTCTCAATATATAGGACGTTATGCCTCTTGGGTATTCTAAGAAATCGAAAGGTCAGGAGACATATATACAATATATACAATGTATTGTTTACAGAAATTCTAAAAGTTGTTGACTTGATGTATTGTTTAGACACTCTTTATAAAATAATAATATAATTATATGTTTTAACGGAAACATTGGAATTTCGGAAAGCAATTTTCTCGAAAAAGTATTGAGTCATAAGCGATGATAGAGGCTAGGACCTTGCGAAGAGGCCAGGTAAGTCTTCATGTGTTTCTATCATTTTTTAAATTTGTTTTTTAAATAGATTTTGTTTTTTATGCTTGAGTGTGATGGTCATAGTTTCTATATTAAAGAAAATTATTTGTCTCCCTGATATAAAATTTCATTTGATTCTACTCTGAAGTCTGAACAAACAATTTTCTTCAATATATAAATAATGACCACCACTTTTAATTGATAGAAAACAAAATATATTTAAAGAAAACTGATAGAAGCGCTACCCTTCCTTCTGACACCGTAGGACGCTGCGAAGACATCAGTAAGTCTTCCATGTATTATCATTTTTTTTAATAAATTTAGTTTTGGTCCTATTCTCTCTTCTGACACCGCAGGAGGCTACGAAGAGGCCAGGTAAGGCTATGATATTTGAACTTAATATCATTTTCTATGTCCTGCATTTAAAACTGGCTGTCAAATACGTTTTGAGCTGTGCGGATTCGGGAAGCATGGAAACATACTAATCAACGGCCTTCCACATATTCGAACACTATTTGTGACTAGTAAAATGGAACTACTCCTGATGACGACTTTCAAGAGAAACCTAACATTAACTACAGTTTTCAAGTTTCGTACCTAAAACCTCGGGCCAACCCTGACACTTAACTACAAAGGACCGAAGGGATTGGAAGGTGGCAGGTGACTACAGGGTGTAGAATTTTTTGGATGGAAGCTGAGGTGAGCGCCTTTATGGGTGCAGATGACGAGGCCCTATGGAATAGTGCGGGACTTTTCACCTCGGATGAAGAGCTAAGGACTTTAGCTGGAGGGGGAAAACAAAAGGTGACTAGTTTGGATTTCACAGTAGCGATAGGGGTTGGTTCTGGATCCGAGCCTGGTTACCAAATCCCTTTAGACCCTTCTCCCTGCTCGGGAGCGACACAAACCTAGCAGCAAGTTTTACCACAAAAATCAGCAGGCTTTCGGGTCAACACAAGGAAAAATACTCCTCTCAGAAGAACAAGGAGAGCTAGTAGGTCACAAGGAGGAAAGGGTCCAACAACGAAGTCGTGGAAACCAAACCAAACAAAACAAAACAAAGGATGGTTCTAGGGGGCGATATCAGGCTGGAAGAGTCTATCAACTTAGCTCTTTGCGCATTGGTCGGGAGACTCGCATACAGAACAATGTGTAGACAGAGATTACCAGAATGGGTGAGAATAACTTGGGTTCCTCTGCTAGGATACACACCGGAGCTAGTGACCCTTTCTGGGGGCTGGTTTGGATTTATTTTTAATTCTCTAGAAGACACTTTGAAAGTTTTAGGCAAGTCGTGGATCATCAACAAAGGTAGTCTCATGTTAAAGAGATGGAGGATCGGTTTCAACCCGACAACAGAGTACTTCCAGTTTCGTCACTTCTGGGTTCTGCTTCCCAGTCTTCCTTTATAACTCTAGGATGCCAAAGCACTTGAATCCATTGGAAACGAGTTGGGTGACTACATTGTGGTGGATGAAGAAGCCCTCAAAGGGACTGACAAACAAATCAGGAAAGTCATGGTCGAAATAGATATTCATAGAGGTTTATTGGAGGCCATTGACATAGAATGGAGGGGGAGGGTATTTGTACAAAAATTTGACTATCTAGGAGTTCCTTTCAGATGCTCCTTCTGTCGTAGAACTGGGCACTTATGAAAGGATTGTCAAGGTTTTGAGGCGGAGGAGGAATCTGAAGCTTCTATGCTCAGGAAGGCGTCACTCTGCGAGTCCCCGTGGGTCAACTCATACTAGAATGGGGATTACATCCCATCTAAGGTAGATGCAGCATCGCCACCGGAACTAGACACCGTCATTGGTAAGTTAAAAAAATGATTTCCATCATTTTACTACCCGTTGTCTGCCTTGGAACGTGATTCGCTAAATCATTCCTCCACCCCAAACGTTGAAGTTCATCCTGATATTCCTTCTCTTGGTACCCCCGAGCACGACATGGGGAGGATACAGTCATAAGGGATTGAAATCACAAACCAGGGGTTGGGGGGGTGGGGATTACCTCTACACTTCTTTCAGTGGACAATCGAGGTGAGGAGGGTCTATCCTATGGGATTGCTGGGAGGAGAAGAGATGTTCATGGCTACATGGTGTCTGAAGCTGGGGAAAGCTCTTTGGGAGCAGTTCTCGAGTAACTGGTCCTGTCTTTCCGGGAAACCCTAACACCTACTCCACTTCCCATTTTCAAGGGTAGAGTTGAGGTAAGACAAGATGGTCTCACAAGTGCTGATGGTTCAGGGGGACGGGCTGAGGTTGTAGCCGGGAAGGAGTGTTCCTGGTCGAGGGGTTTGGGGCGTGATTTCTCCCCTCTAAAAACTAGAAGTGCACGTAAGAAAGATGTGGCTAGTGCATCCACTCCATCATTCCAATACAACAAAAAAACTGAACAAGGGGCGCTTAGAGGCATGAAATCCCTAGCCAGGAAAAAATAATGATCCTCCTCACCTTAAATCTCAGGGGAGTGGGAGGGGATCCGAAGTTAGCATCCCTTCATAGATTACTTACGAGAACTTTACCTGATAATCTATTTTTTCAAGAAACCTTGGTTGAGGAAAAGAAAGCACGAACACTTGTGAATACTTTATGTCCAAACTGGATGGTTTGTGCAGTTAGCTCGGTTGGTAGATCTAGGGGTCTCGTTGTGGCATGGGATCCTCTCAAATTAAATCTTGTTCCTTTAAGTTGTGGTGGTATTCTCCCGGTGGGTACAATACTTGAGGGTAATTAACAGGTTACTTTCTTGAACTGTTATGGACCATGTTTCAAGTGCAAATTTTTTTGGGACAAGTTGGTTAGTAGTGTCCTGCTAGCTTACAAAAACCTGATAGTTGCTAGAGATTTAAATTTCACTATCAATGCTGGAGAGGTGTGGGGTGAAACAACTAGACTATACCAACTGGCGGGGTATTTAAAGGGTATTCTACAAGATAACCATTTAGTTGACATTTTACCCAGCGACATTGGGTCGAGTTGGCGCAATGGCAGAGTCGGATGCAATGAAATTTCAAGAACACTGGATCAGGTTATTATGTCGGAGGACATGATCACTTCAGTAGGCAGACACAAGTCGTGGGTAGCTTACCCCTACATCTCAGACCATGCCCCTGTACTTTTACAATTTGACAACAATCCTCTTTTTTCATCTTATCCTTTCAAGATGAACTCCACTTCACTGGGGGAAGGGGAGTTCAGTCTCATACTATAAGAGGTGTGGAGATATCTGGATAACATGGATGAATTCTCGGCTCAACGAAGACTTGTCAGGAAATTGAAAAAGCTAAAACACAGAGTAAAATCTTGGGCAAATGAACAAAGGAAATTGAAACACCTGAAGATTGAAAAAATTGAGGAGGACTTAGAGGCATACTATCAGAAAAAATCTCACAAGATGGACATGACAGATTCGGACCTTCATATAAAAGAATTAGATAAAGAACGGACCAAGATACTAAAGGTGAAAGAGTATATGTGGAGACAGAAGAGCAAAGCGATTTGGTTACAGAAAGGGGACCAAAATACAAAATTCTTCCATCTTTTCGCTAGCTACAAGAGAAATCAGAAAACAATTTGGGAGATCCAAGATGAAAACGGTCATTGTCACAAAGGACATGATGCCCTAGCTACTAAAGCAGTGAGACACTTCAAAGAATTCTACATAGAAATAGGGCAAAACTCGATTTCTGAGAAAGTAAGCACAGTCTAACAGTACCCACGTATAGTTGAAGAGGTGGGCAGTCAATTACTTGAAAAACCTTGTACAAAAGTGGAGATACTAGTCGTCCTTAAGGTCTTTGCCAAGGACAAGAGTCTGGGGCTGGACAGATGGATGGTAGAATTATTTTTATCTTTCTTTGACCTGGTAGGGGATGACCTACTTCAGGCGGTGGAGGAATCAAGGAGAAGTGGAATGGTGAATAGGTATTTAAACTCGACCTTCATGCATGTTTTCATTCCAAAAGTAAACAAGCCTACTACTTTTGGTGACTTCAGACCTATAACCCTTTGTAAGTTGATTTATAAAATCATTTCAAATCTCATTGCAACCAGGAATAAACTGATACTTTCTTGGTCTTTATCGGGGGAGCAGTTGGGTTTCTTAAAGGGAAGACAAATCCTGGACGCGATTGGAACTGCTCAGGAATGTCTCCACAACATCAAAGTGAAAAAGTTGAAGGCCATTACACTGAACCTTGACTTATAGAAGGCTTACAACTGTGTAAATTGGGATTTTCTGCGGATGATACTTCTCCAATCGGGTTTTGGACTTTTGACTACAAATTGGATTATGAGTTGTGTTAGTTCAACATCCTTTGCAGTTTTGATTAATGGCAGGGCTACGCCATTCTTCCAGAGTGGAAGAGGTTTACAACAGGGTTGTCCCTTATCCCCACTGCTCTTTTTACTAGTGATGGAAGGACTTAGTCTACTCCTCAAGTAGGCTCAGTCTGAAAGGAAGCTTATGGGTGTCAAGGTTTCCAGGATGACTAAGATTCTCAATTTATTTTTTTTGGACAGTGTAATTTTTATGACTAGTGCTTTTGTTCAAGAATGGAAGGATATCAACTCCATTTCCTTCCCATACTACAATGACATTGTCCAACACATAGGTTCCTTTGATGAAACCGCTATGTTCAGGATTGATGATATTTGGAAAAATATAGTTCACATGTAGGAACAAAACCTTGAGTAAAGTTTTGTATAAGACATTGAGTAGTGTTATAGTGCACCAACTAGTTATTGACTCATGATCTCCAAGTTTCAAAATGAACTTATAAGACCTTGTTTTTGTAACTCCTAAATGATTGTAATCTACCTTTTGTTGTTCTTCGGGCCTGATCATAAACCCACTCAAGTCAACTTTACATTTTTCAGGGGTCTAGCAGGAGGACTTAGCCCTATTCAAGGAAATCTTCCCCTACAAATTTGTGGATTTATCTGTAGGTTTTAGGTACCTCGACTTTTATCTCAAGCCTGCAAATTACAAGTTCGAAGACTAGCGTTGGCTTATCACAAAGTTTGAGAAAAGGATCGGTCTCTGGTGTCATCGTTGGCTCACATTAGGAGGGAGGTTAGTACTTTTAAAGTCGGTTCTTGAGATCCTGCCAGTTTATTGGATGGCAGTGGCCTTTATACCTAATTTTTGTCCTAAATAAGATTAGGCAGTTGATGTTCAATTTCTTATGGTCGGGTAGTGGGGCAAGGGAGTGCATACATTTTTTCACGTGGGAAAACATTGCAAAACCAAAGCCCTTTGGAGGTTGGAGAGTCAAGAAATTACATTTGTTTAGTAGATCACTGGCGGCGAATACCCTGTGGCGGGTTTTGATGAAGGACGACATTTGGCATAAATTTATAAAGGACAAGTATCTCCATTTTATCTCGATGGTAACTTGGCTGAGAAGTGCCACACAAAGGACACATAACGCCTCACACACCTGGAGAAATTTGGTCAAATATTTGGATATAATTACACACTGGTTGAGTTGGTGCCCAGGTTCAGGTCATTATGTATATGTTGGACAGGATTAGATCCTGGGATTAGGTTTAAACTCATTACTCTCGTTCGAACTCATCACTACTTTAAAGAAGCAGAATATCTACTACCTTTATCAGGGCAGATGTGTGGGTAGATCGGGGGTGGTTTTGAATCAGTGTCCAAGACTAGTGAAGAGCTGGGACTCACCGACGATCAAGCGACGAAATGGGGTGTTTATTGCAGAGCTTTGATTTATTCAGGTATTCAGTTGAAGGATAGACTGAATATGCTTCGATGGACTGGGGGAGATGGATCAAGCATTCTCTCTGCCAAAAATGTTTACAATGGTCTTGCATCCAAACTTTGGTCACCAAACATAAGTGGATGGCGACGTAACTTTTGGGACTGGGATCTTGCTCCAAAAATAAAATGTATCACTTGGTTATTACTGGAAGACAAAATTCTTACCTGGGATAACTTGCAAAGAAGAGGTTGGTCTGGACCAAGCATTTTCTACCTCTGCTTACAAAATCCTAAGAAAACATTACACCTGATGGTTCAATGCAGTTTTGCTCAACAGGTTTGGACAATGATTTATAAAGTCTTAAGTTTAAAGACAACTTGGACGGGATCCACATTAGCTGCTTGTTTTGAAGTTTGGATAAGACAGTGCCCAACCCGACCTTCACTGCCTTCTCTCATTTGTTGGCAACTATGGCTGGAAGGAAATAAAGTCATATTTGATAGTGGTTGTGCTTCTATCCACTCGATTTTACATAGGACACTCGGAGGCTTGGGTCGTACCAGGACTATACGACTTGCAGTTGTTCCTAGGCACTCATCCTCGATAATAAAAGAAGGTATCCCAGCCGGTTGGCTTGACAGAGAAGCTCAGTCACATGGTCAACAAAATGGAGCAAGAAGAGTCATCGAGGTCAATGAGCACACTGTATTTAAGTGGACCTTCAATTGTAGGTTGGGTACCAACACTAGGTCTGAGCTACAAGGAGTTTGGGCCTTATTAACTCTTGCATCCCATTTGTATATCATGGATTTACAAGTATTTGGGGACTCCAGAATTATCATTGACTAGCTAAATAAAAAAGGTAATATACAAGTAATTACATTGGAGTGCTGGAAGGACAGATCAAAGGACTCTGCAAAGTATTGAGGACTATAAGTTTCACACACATCTACAGAGATTTCAATAAGCAAGAGGATGAGTTATCCAAGAGGGATTTACTGAAACAAGAAGGCAAAATATTCTACAACCAGTTGTTAGAGGGGCATGAGGGCCCTACTCTGATCTTGAATCTCCTATGATGAAACTTCAGATCAGTTGTGTGTGTGTTCCATTTTATTTTGACATATTCATTGTCAGAGATGATGGAAGGCCATAGATCTTAATGACAGTCTTTGTATCGAGTTATATGGGAATCTTGTGAGAAGTTTTTTGTTGTTTTTTATATCAGTTTTTAGTTTGGGGTTTTGACCTCTATGTTTGGAAGGAACGAGGATCAATAAAGTTTTTTTATCTCAAGATCCAAACTTTGTTATATCAAGTCTGAAAATATTATATCAATATATAAAAGCAATTTTTTGTTGGAAAAAAAAAAGTGGAAATACGTCCCATGGGACATCAAAATCCAGGGTTACGTCCCTTATTATTACACTGCATATAGCCATTAACCTGTATCTGTAATGGCTTAAAAAAATTGCTACCAAAACTAATCTTAAACATAAGAAACATAAGTTTTTATTTTTTATATATAAAATAATTTATTCATAAACATAATAAACATAAAATTTTATTTTTTTATATATAAAATAATTCACTTTTTAACTTTTGATTGGCTAATAACTTATAGTCTTATAACCCTCTTCACTTCATTAGAGATTTGAAATTAATTTTGACATTAATTGTTTTGTCTTGGGATATCTCCATGTGATTTGTTTGGTCTTGCTGATATCTCCTTGGGATTCCACATGTCCCACTATTGCCCTTGATCGCTGCGGGGTTAGAAACCCAATAGATCTGGTGGCAGGTTCGTTCGGGCAGCTTGTTGGCATTGGTGGGGCAGGCTTCGATCCATTTTTTTGACGGAAGTGATTTGGCATACATTGAACTTGCCAGGACAATCTTTACCCAAGCAAAACCTCCCCTATACACTGAAAATCGCTATTTGAAAAACTAGTAGCTTATGGAGAGTAGAGAGGTATGATAGAAACGCTCGACTCCAAAATAAATTTAGTTTTTTTTAAATGACATATTTTAATTATAGGAACGAGAACCCTCAGGAAATGGGAAATTTCAAAAGCAACTCGATGGCTATGTTATTTAATTGAATAATTTATAAACCATCCATTTAACATTTTTGAAAACAAAGCATCCATTGAAGAGGGTTCATGGATGTTTTTTAATCTTTTATATAAAGATAATGATTTGATTTTTGTTTAATATTTAAATTAAAAATAATTTTTGATAAGTTTTTCATTGATATTTTATTTAATAAATTTTTAAAATTATATTTAATAAAATAAAATTTTAAATAATATTTAAATATAATATTTATTTATAATTTAAATATTTCATACAACTATATATGATATATGAATTTTAAAAACAAATATTAATATTTAAGATATTGTTTTTCTATTCTAAACTATTTTATTTATTTATTGATATGTACATTGCAATATCTTGGTAATGGTAATTGATATGATATATGAATTTTAAAAACAAATATTAATATTTAAGATATTGTTTTTTTTATTCTAAACTATATTTTTATTTATTGATATGTAAAATGCAATATCTTGGTAATGGTAATTGTATGGTAATTTTATTATTATTTATTGTGTTATTGATTCGCAATGCTTTGTCACTTTTCATGCAAATTTGTTTGGTTGTATGAATAAACTAGCATACCCCCAAAGCGGGGGAAAGGGACCGTCGAAAAAAATTAACATATTTTTTTTATGAGAATCATATTTAGTGAGAGAACGCACTATGAAACAAAAATAAAAATGAAATAAAACTTAAGACATTTTTTAGCATATCCTTGAAGCCGTAAAGGGACCATTGCAGTGAATCAAGGTGGTTATGTTGTTCAAAGATCAAGGGATTTGTTTTTTTGATGAAAATAAATACTTCAGAAGGTCTTATATCTGGGTAAATTTGAATGCACCTATGATGAAGGGACACATCATTCTTCTTCTCTCTTGCTTGATTGATCTAATTATGATCTAGGTAGATCTATAGGGAAAGTAGTCACCACTTGCTCCCTTCTGTCTTTGAACTAAAGATAGGGGTCTTGGTCCAAAGGGGAGCTTAGCCTATCCGCGGGGTAAGATTTCTCACAACAAATATTTATTTCATCCATTCATTTATGTAGATTGGTTTTGGGCATAATGTGAGGGGATTTTCTAAATCGATAAAACAACAGATGAGATCTTTAGTTTTTGTTTTTATAGTCCTAAATAGTAGATCTAAGGGTCACAATGTGATGAGTTGTAGCATGTTAATTCCCAAAGAAGGTGTGCTTGTTGGCTTTTTTATTATTGTTTTTTATCTGTTGACTATTTTTCTTTCAAGAATCAAACTAAAAATCTAGACAATTTATTCATAGAAAGTGAAATAATTTAACATTATCCTTTCTTAATATTTTAGCCACTCACAATACTAGTGGCTCTATATCCCACTAAATTTACAGAAAAAAAAAACCCTTACACAAATCACTACCTCAATGTTAATTCTTACCATCACCCAACTCAAAAATCAAATAAATAGTACCCTCCATATATCTAATAAAAACCACCTCGATCACACAAAATCCCATCTCATCTCAACAATGGCTNAAAATGAAATAAAACTTAAGACATTTTTTAGCATATCCTTGAAGCCGTAAAGGGACCATTGCAGTGAATCAAGGTGGTTATGTTGTTCAAAGATCAAGGGATTTGTTTTTTTGATGAAAATAAATACTTCAGAAGGTCTTATATCTGGGTAAATTTGAATGCACCTATGATGAAGGGACACATCATTCTTCTTCTCTCTTGCTTGATTGATCTAATTATGATCTAGGTAGATCTATAGGGAAAGTAGTCACCACTTGCTCCCTTCTGTCTTTGAACTAAAGATAGGGGTCTTGGTCCAAAGGGGAGCTTAGCCTATCCGCGGGGTAAGATTTCTCACAACAAATATTTATTTCATCCATTCATTTATGTAGATTGGTTTTGGGCATAATGTGAGGGGATTTTCTAAATCGATAAAACAACAGATGAGATCTTTAGTTTTTGTTTTTATAGTCCTAAATAGTAGATCTAAGGGTCACAATGTGATGAGTTGTAGCATGTTAATTCCCAAAGAAGGTGTGCTTGTTGGCTTTTTTATTATTGTTTTTTATCTGTTGACTATTTTTCTTTCAAGAATCAAACTAAAAATCTAGACAATTTATTCATAGAAAGTGAAATAATTTAACATTATCCTTTCTTAATATTTTAGCCACTCACAATACTAGTGGCTCTATATCCCACTAAATTTACAGAAAAAAAAAACCCTTACACAAATCACTACCTCAATGTTAATTCTTACCATCACCCAACTCAAAAATCAAATAAATAGTACCCTCCATATATCTAATAAAAACCACCTCGATCACACAAAATCCCATCTCATCTCAACAATGGCTACACCAACTATCGTCTCGACATCACCATGTGTTATTAATATTTAACAGACTACTTCCCTTATGTCATCTCGGCATTATCATTGGAACAATGAGTCATTCATTGTATGCATAGATTGACCAACTGCTTCCATAGACGTCACCAAAGTATTCATTATTTTATTCAATTCACAAACCAATAAATGCTCCTCCTTCCACATCAACTTGATTGTTCTCAGAACAATGTGATAATTGACAATGATCGACGTTGGCTTATATGGACTTCAAGGCATGCCACACTACATATTGAAAAGTAGAGATTTGGAATGTGAAGCACAAATTATAGCGTTTTCATTTTCTGTATGGATCTAATAGACAAATGAATGACCATTTTTAACACGATTCTAAATGCACAATCCATTTACGTTTGGGGCCAATGAATATCGATACCAATCGTTCATATAATAGTTTTTTTGGTTCATGCAGCGCATGTTCAATGACTCAATGTAATGTGATGATTGAACTATACGGATCTGTTTGAACATATAAATATTAAGAGAATTAGCATTCTCATATTTCAAATGAATTTAAATCTCACAATTTATGATGGATGGAAGCTTCCTTGATCTCCTCAAAGGCCTCCATGAAACACTTCGACAACATATTTTCACCGATGTAAGCTTTTCCACCTACCACTTGGATTTTGATAGTGCCCATATAACTCAGAATAAACACATAGAGACTCTGCATGAAAATTAAAATTTATGTTATCAAATATGTAAACCCAGAAAAACAACTTTAAATTCCCTGTATTAATCAATGTACTTTTGTAACAGTTACTTCAAAGACCATATTCTAATTTTATTTCTTTGATTTCATTCAAATCAACAAAAATGGTGAAGAAACTTGACAGGTTGTTTACTCACCAAAGGTGCACCACATACAAATAAGGAAAAAAAAATTAGCGCATTCCCTTGGATTGCTATCTTTTCCATTGGACCAATCATATTTGATATGACCATCATTGTATTGGCAAGATTATTATATAAAGATCTACAAGTAGCCTCAATTGTATCATGGATGTAAATTAAAAATTAGTGTGACTATTTAGTCCATTTAAGAATGGGTATTTGGTTATTGGAAGTTTAAACATACCCGTGGTCCTTTCAACTTAAGCTAAACATCTCAAAATTTTGGCATTGATGAAAACTCATAAGGACATTTTATGTTTGTCCATTATATACTTTTCCCTTCTCACAAACTCCAGAGGATTATCCACCTTTCCCATGATAGGTACCTGCACATGCCACAAAGCAAAGTGATTTCCCCAAGGTGCTCGAGTTTTTGGTTTTAACATTTCATCTATGTTTTGCACAAATTTATGTTGTCAACAGATCTCTCGAAGTATCTTCCTCTTATTACCAAACAAAAACTAATACATGCATTTGAAAAGATGTTTAATGCATAACCTATATTCCAACTAAGACTCTCGTGTTTAACAAACATAGTGTTGTGACTCTTGATTTATTCATTTGTTTAATAATAGTGTCCTTTAGAGGTTCATATCTATTTTTATAAGCATCTTGCAAGCTTTGTTCTCCAACTACAATACCCAAAGAGCAATGAAAAGTTCATAACATCTAAACAAATTAGTAATAATGCATCAAAGTCAATATTGTTATGAAGACAACGAGGTAATTGATGCTAAACTATGAAGTAATATGACTGACTATAATAGGAAAACTACTACCAACTGACAGGTGAATCTGCAACTAACTGTTCATGCCGTAGAAAATTACTCACGTGATCACATCATTCATTGTCTGCAGAGCATATGAATTAGTGTTGCAAGGATGTGACAGTCACATACCCCTCATGCGAGAAACTATATAATTTTCCAACTTCCATTATTATTAATCCTTAGTGGTGTTGGGAGAGTGGTGGTTATGTTTGTTGCATACCCCCAAGCGGGGAAAGGGAATGTAGAAAAAATCCATAAATTATGGAGAAATGAAAACAATATTTGGGGTTGGTTTTTTTGACTTGTAATTAAAATGGGTCATAGATTTGGGGTTGTTTTTTTACTCATCTTTACTCCCTAAATCTAAATGCTTTGTATTCCAATCCCCTGTTTCCCGCCAATTAAACTAAGAGGCTTAATAATTAGTATACATTCATCCTAATTAAATTTAGTCACGGATTTGGGATTGTTCTTGACCCATCAAATTTCTTCACCCTTGGAGTCACAATATCCTCTTTCCCACTAGTTAAGCACAATGAAATGTATGCTACATTTTATTCCAACCCTACATTCACGAAATTATAAATGTATAGGATATCATTTCACGATAAAATTCCTACCAAAAAAATATTTGAAATGTTCAAACGATTTAGTAGCTTACACAAAATATTTTGAGCCAAAAATTACATTTAAATTTATTTTGAGCCAAAAATTACATTTCAAATTTAAATGAGAAGGTGAAAACTCCGATCCTCCAACTGCTAAATTTAATACCTAGTATCAATCAATCATAATACAAGACAAATATAGCTCTTTCAAAACTTTATTTTATAAAAATACACCACATAGAAAAGCATGCAAATACTTGTGATATTATTAATATCTTTTCAATAATAATAAAATGAAATAAATTTGAGATTACCGTGTATGTTCTTCTACAGTGTTTTGTTTTTTTCTCAGAGTGAAGGGTTCTCATATAAATTTGCCTCTCAGATGATTTTATATAAATTCCTCAAAGAAGTTTGCACTTATAGATAAATTTGCCTCTCAGATGATTTTTTTCGACGTTCCCTTTCCCTCCAGCTACCATTCAACCTGCACTCTTCTCTTTTGCTTTGCTGCTCCTCCTCATATTATGAGATTTTTTTCGGCGTTCCCTTTCCCTCCAGCTACCATTCAACCTGCACTCTTCTCTTTTGCTTTGTTGCTCCTCCTCATATTAATTCACTCCTTGGGTACTTCCCCGTCTCCTCTTCCCTGAATGAGAGTTGTCCTTTTTCTTTCTGCTGAAACTCAACTTCACTTGCCAGAGTAACCAATTTTCTATGTTCGATGGCCAACAGAGGAGAAATTATTGCAGAGTTTCCTGGTGGCGTTGTAAGGCTATACAAAGATGGATCCATCGGTCACTGCAATGGTGTTCCAGTCCCTTTCTCTTAGGGTGTCTTCATCGATGGTGTCGCTTCCATGGACATAACACTCGAAAAACACGGTTGTAAAAGAATTAAATGCCTGCAAGAACTTGTCCATAGCAGGCAAGGTGAAAATAGTCAATAAAGAGTTAACTTATAGAGTTAATTGGCATAGATATATGCTACAAAGCATGTCAGTGCCCCTCTAGATGTGGTTATGATAGCCTGGTCTAGCTTGTAAGATGCTTCCTTTAGACAAAGGAGCATGGAGCTTACTAATGCGGCCTAACACTGGGTTGGGCTAGCTGGTCATCTTCTGTTCTTTGTGTTGTTTTCTTTTTGACAATACAACAGTTGGATATTCCTATATAGCATAATATTTCAATTTGATCCAAACGACACCCTATATGACTTAAGCTATCAAGCTGAGAATGGGCATTTGAAGATACAACTAGCAATTCAACATAGTGTACGTAGCCAAAATCTGAAACATCTTACATGCTAGCTTTCAACACGAGAATAGGAATTGGATGGATAAAAGCTAGTCACTGAGCATTTTAGCAAAAAAAGACTGCTTAAAAAATTAGTTAAACATTGTAGGTAAAAAAAAGGTAGTGGTAATTGGTGTAACAGATAAAACGTCAGATAAAATCCATTTGAAAGGCCAGAAAACATAAGAAGTATTCCTTTGAAGCACTTGGGATTGGACGTCTCTTCTAACTATAAATGGAATGCGTGTATTAAAAAAGAAGAGTCAAAACATTTTATTCTCTTCAGGACAAGTGTAAGAAGACGCATTTTTTTGTTTGGGAAGCAAGGGAGTTTCAATTCAGAATTTTGGAAAACAAGGGAGTTTTTATTCAGAATTTTGTTACAGCCAGTAATTTATTATCTTACATTGAACTCCAGTTTGGAGACCGGGAATTTCTCAGGAGGATTGGAAGAAATCAAGAGTGCTTTCATATAGAAGAATTGGGAGTGACATTGCAAACACCCTACCCAATCCTTTTACATAAACAGGAAGCTTCCTTTAGAAGCAGAAACACTTTGTCACTTTATACATATATAGGAAAAATTCAACACAATGGACAAAACCATCTCCCATCTCGGGTTATGATGGCAACGAAGGCAGGTTGTAAACTTCTGAGACAAGTAGTTTCCAAGATTTTCAAAGCAAATATAGGGATGCGCTTGGATTATTTGTGGTAAATTCCCATACATCTACCAATCTAATTAATGTAGAGACACATGATTATCGTACTAAACTTTCTGATAAATAAAAACAACCAAAAAAACCTCTCACAAAAAATTAATGTAGAAACACATGATCATCGTACTAAACTTTCTAATCAATAAGAACAACGAAAAAAAAACCTTCACAGAAAAACTGAGTCTGAGGGAAATAAACTGAATGGTTTTGAAAAACAAAGACAATACTGAACAAAAAAAACCTTATAGGAAAATTGAGTCTTAGGGAAAGAAGCTTCTATATATAAATAATAATATGATAATAATAATGATTATTATATTTAAACACATTACACTACCTTTTAAACTTTTCTATATATAAATAATAATAATGATTATTA
>SNQJ01S0181850.1:0-17217 GCA_010110895.2 Picea sitchensis | reverse complement strand
TTGGTGTAGAAGTTCCCTTTTTGGGTGGCATGTTGGCCAAGTATCACTTTTGAACCTTGATTTTGAGGTGGTTCTGCTAGACAATATTTCTTCTGTTGTATCTCCCAAGTTTCGGCCCTTATGGGTATGAAACTTTCTTTTATTTAGTTCTCTGATATTTCTTCTCTGCAATTCCACAGGTCTGATCAAAATTGGATGTGCCAAGTGGAATTTATGGTAACTTCCCCACAACTTGCTGATTTTTGGCCTTTCCAGGAGATCTCACTTGTATAGAGTGCCCCGCAAAAAATAATTGATATAAATTTTGAAACTTGCACCATAAATACTAAAGATTGTCCATGATCCAATGAAACTAGTCCCACTCAATTTGGATACTCTAGGAAGAAGTTATGATTGTTTTACTTGGAACACCTTCTTGAAACTAGTCAATAGGACTAGTCAGATACCCTATCTTACACAAGGTGTATCTACAAATTTAAGATGACCCAGAAGATGAACTTTTTACCACAGATAAATTACTAATTTCTGTAAATAGCCTCCATATTTCAGGGTCTGAAACGCTACAGAAACGTTTTTATAGCGAAAATTCTGCAATGAATCAGTTCAAGATGATTCTAGAACCCTATCTTGTACAAGTTGTATCTAAGAAAGTATAAGGCCTCAGGAGATGAATTTTAAACCCAACGTACCTTGATCCGTCTTCTAAATATCCTCCAAGCCGTTCCTTTTGAAACATTGTAGAAAAAAAGTTATAGCGAAAATTCCAAGGTGTCTCAGATGTAGCAGCAAAACCCCAAGACCTTGAACTCTGATACCATATGTTAAGAACCAAATATCAATATAGCATAGAAAAACCTCAGAAAAAGTAATCAACGCCTTGAAAAAGAGATAATTTCAAATAATAAGCCTCTTCGAGGGGGCAAGCTCCTTTTACCCCACTTAAATGTTCAAGTACAAGTTGATTCAAAATGAAAATGTCTCCTTGGTATATATAGGAGACTAGGAGGCATAATTACAACTAATGGCCTAAAGCCGACATAAATAAAATAACATTACTAATATAATATGCCCCAATTAAGGGGTAATGATCCAATATTAGGGCTTAACATATAGTGAGACATCCAAATCTTACATACTCTATAATCCTATTTCAAAGAAACTAATTCTCAGTAGACATGTCAAATTTCTTGAAAATCAATTCTGGAGTGAGTATGAACATCGGCCTATGGACAGTGAAAATCCATTGCCGCCACTTCCTGAAAAAAAAAAAAATTCAGGACAACAAACACATCAGTCTTCCCTGCCAAGATTGCAAGTACAAGGATAGCCTGAACGTCCTCAGGACAACTCTACTTCAAGCAAAAAATCATCCTTTGAACTTCAAAATCAGAGAACTTGAAGCTTGAGAGAAATCCATCAACAGCTGGATGATATTGATCAACACAATATTTTTGCATTAATGTCATGTCAACCTGCATCTTTTAAAGAGGCATCTAAAGAGCCACATTGGGTTCAAGCCATGAACCAAGAGATTGACTCCATTGAGAAGAACAAGACATGGGATCTTGTTGATCTACCCAGACACAAGAAAAGTATTGGTGTCAAGTGGGTTTACAGAACTAAACTCAATGAAAAGGGGCATATTGAAAAACAAAAGGCAAGACTTGTTGCCAAAGGATTCTCACAATAGCCAGGTATTGATTATGGTGAAAATTTTTCTCCAGTAGCAAGATTGGACACTATAAGGACTCTCTTAGCCATAACATCTCAACACAAATGGAAAGTATACAAAATGGATGTCAAGTCAGCTTTCTTGAATGGTATCTTAGAAGAAGAGGTCTATGTGGATCAGCCACTCAGATTTGAAGTCAAAGAGAAGCCAACTAAAGTGTATCGGTTGAAGAAAGCCTTGTATGGCTTAAAGCAAGCTCCAAGATCTTGGTACAATAGAATTGACACTTATCTGATCAAGAGTGGTTTCAACAGAAGCCAAAATGAACAACCTCTATACACCAAATCATATCAGCAAGGTAAAATTTTGATTGTATGTTTATATTTTGATGACATGATATATATTAGAAATCTTGAGTTAACAAGTTTTAAACATGCCATACACTCTGAGTTTGAGATGATAGATCTTGGCATAATGAAATATTTTTTGGGAATTGAGGTTGACCAAGCAACCAAAGGAATTTTTGTCTGTCAGCAAAAGTATGCAACAGACATCATCAAATGATTTTGCATGGAAGATTGCAATCCAACAGAAAATCCTATACCCCTAGGCAAAAAATTGAGCAAGAAAGATAAAGGCCCTATAGTGGATTCTACCTTGTACAAAAGTTTAGTAGGCAGTTTTTTGTATCTTACAGCAACTAGGCCTGATATTATGTATGCACCCGGTTTTGTTTCCAGGTTCATGGAATCCCCCAAAGATTCTCACTGGAAGATGGAGAAAATGATTCTGAGATATGTTGCAGGAACTCTCAATTTTGGCTTATGGTACACTCAGTATGATGATAATCATCTCTCTGGTTACACATACAGTGATTTTGCACGCAACCTAGATGACCGAAAACGCACCTTGGGACATGCTTTTCACCTGGGCACGAACTTGATTTCTTGGGCATCAAATAAATAGCCCATTGTCTCAATATATTCTACAGAGGAAGAGTATGTCACTGCTACCTCAACTTCCTGTCAAGCTGTGTGGTTGAGAAGAATATTGAATGATATGCCACATACAGAAAAGGAGCCAACTCCTATCTTCTGTGACAACACTTCCACAATTTATTTATCCAAAAATCATGTGTTTCACAAGATAAGCAAGCATATTGACACTCTCTTTCACTTCATACGCAAGCTAGTCAATAATGGTGACATCACACTTCAATTTTGTGTCTCACGAGATCAGCTCGCAGACATTTCACGAAGCCACTGGGAAAATCCGTCTTTTATTTTCAGAGACATCACTTGGAAATTATCAGTGTTGATGTTTGTAACTGTTGAGTTTAAGAGGGAGTGTTAATTATATCAATAACCTCAACAGTATGTGACAGTACACTGCTAGTTGTTCTGGCCAGCTGTACGAGTTAGTTAGGATTTCTTGTTTGTTTCTTGATCTTATTGATTTGCTCAAGCCTATTTAGGCCATCTCTTTTTCCCTTAATGAAGGTACTCGATGTTTTGCGCTCTACTCATTCTTGTTTCCTTTTTCGTCTTCTCTGTATTATCTTCTCTACTTCTCATTTTGTCACATAAATCCTTTGATATCAAATTCCTAATAGCTCTACATGTCAATTCTACTGCATCGTTGAACCCTACATCGTTCTATCTCTCGATTACATCGTTCTACCTCTGTATTGATCTTAGATAGTTGAACCTTGCATCGTCTTGTGGCTGGATCGCTTGCCCATCTCTCGATCAAACTTCTTCAGTGTATCGCCTCACTGGATAGCTACGGATTTTCGTTGACTTTCATTACTGTACTACTGTTTAGTTTAATTACTATCTTACTGTATAACTATTTTGTTTCAAAGGAATTTATTGTATCACTGTATTGTATTATTGTTTCATTCACCTAATTAATGTTTAATTGCCTCACTCCAACAAACTCCTTAGATATATGGCAAGAAGCCTTATGGCCTATCAATATGCCCTCACTAATTAATGTTTAATTGCCTCACTCCAACAAACTCCTTAGATATATGGCAAGAAGCCTTATGGCCTATCAATATTCCCTCACTGTAAAATATGTGCTCAATGTTAGTAACGATTAGGGTTTTTAACAATTAGGGTTTTGTAACAATTAGTAAAATAGTGATTAAGGTTTTGTAATTTTTTAAGTAAAATAACCATTAGGGTTTTGTTATTTGCATGGAAAAATACAAAGAAAAGATGATTGATAGCCTATGGCGTTGAAACTTCTGGTTGTTGATAGCATATGGCTATGGAATTTAGAAACTAAGTGTATCACTATGGTATGTAGATTATGTTATTTAGTTGTTGTATGTAGTTTTATGTTTAATGTTTGCAAATTGATATATATATATATATATATATATATATATATATATATATATATTTTAAAAATTAGTATAAATATATTCTAAAAATTAGTATAATTATATTATAAAAGTGGTTGATATTATTGTTTGAAGGGTGTAAATGAATCCTACAAGTGTTTATCAACAGTTTTTTATGTGGTTGTGCTAGTTTGGAAGTTATTGGAAAAGTTTTTGGATTAACTCTCCAATGAAGCTTCTATTTGCTATCTTGTTTGAGAAGAGCATTCTAGTCTCTTTTCAAGGGTTGGTTTCATGTCATATGTCTTTTCTAGATTCTTGTTTTTTCTCACAGGCTAGTTAAATTAAGAGAATTGATTTTTCATTTGTACATGGGTACCTATTGTGGCCTTGTTTGTCGAGACCCATATCAAGGATTGTTGTTCATGATGGCTATTTATGGTACCTCTAGTTCTGCACTTTTGAGTAGTGGATTTTGTGCCACTAGTTTAGATAGTTTTAGAAGTGTAACTATGCATCTGTCTTCATACTGCCTTGTTTCACAGTCTCTTGGAGCTCGCCACTTTGGAGTGTTTCTTTCTTAGATTGGTTTGCAGTTTTGTGGCCTTTAGCTCGTACTCCATACTTTAGTCATGAGTTGTGACATCCATTTCTATCATTTTTTCAACTTTACTCACCATACACATGCACTCTGGTGAGATGGATTGGTGTCCATAGGAACACTCAAGATATGATGTCTTCTCAATTGGAAATGAGTGACCCATTCTTTTTCTCTCCCAATGTTTCCCTTATGGGGGTGTTGGTGTTTTGCAATACATCCAACTTGTAAGCTTATGTAGGATACCAACTAAAAAGCTATTATTAACTATTTCTTGGATCTCTTCATTCTTATAAATAAAAAATCTTTCCTTATAATTATTAATTCAACTAACATGGATTATTCTATTTATTGGGTCTCTTCATTCTATATATATATGAATATATATATGAAGACTCTTTCCCTTTTTTCTCCCAATGTTTCCCGGATCTCTTCATTCTTATAAATAAAAAATCTTTCCTTATAATTATTAATTCAACTAACATGGATTATTCTATTTATTAGGTCTCTTCATTCCTATATGAAGACTCTTTCCTTATAATTATCCATTCTATTAACCTAAATTATTTTCTATTATTATAAAAATTATTCATAATCTAGGTTGAGCCTCAAATTTTCACAATAGTTTTCATCTCTAATTCCGTCCGTGCTTAATATGGAATTGCTTAATATGAAACTGACAGATAACATATATATTATAATTATGTCATTATACCCATGTCTGCATCAAAATTTCCGATGTCAACATCTTCCATGTTCTGTTCATCTTAGGATTCTCATTATATTATGAACCGAAGTGAAATGTACTAAATCAAAGTTTTGCAGCGATATTTGACATGACGCAATCAATGATTTCTATATGCGAGAATCCGAGGACCCACTTCATAATATAATGAGAATCCTAAGACGAACAGGACATGGAAGATGATGGCATCGGAAACCTTGATGCAGACATGAGTAAAATGACATAGTTAAAAACCATCACATAACACACTTGCGTATTAAAATAAAAATTACACAGGCAAATTTAATCTTTCAACCTCAAAACCTTAATGCAAACATAAATTTTTAAATAATAAAATAATCATTAGATTTAAAATAATATTTAAAAAAAAAATGTTTTTTTATTAACGTTTTTTTTAATATAGTCAAAATACCTATCATAATTCAGTTATGAAGTTTTAACCAGTTATTGTAAAAACCATTTTTACTCCGAAAGGCGATTTATTGACAATGAGCATAATTAATCACCTTTTAATATAAAATTCTAATCTGATGGTTAACAATTGAAAATGCTGGCATATTCTTAGTCGTCCTCCCAAATCAATGAATGTGATTTCCTATTCATAACTTCCTTGTATTTTTGAATGCATCGATTAACTAACTCTAAATACCTCTAAATCTTCTTTCCAAAAAAAACTAACTCTGAAGCAAACAAAACCAAGTCAATCCAACCTCTTATGATAATGGTTAGCAGTTCTCCACAATTATTTTCGAATTGAAACAAAATGGAAAACATACAATGGGTCTGTTACAAGATTAAGCAAATGGAGTAAGCTAACTTGGGAGCAAACAGACCATTTTTTCGGGTAAAAAATGGGCTTGAATCCGGCCAGATTTTGACGGGTAACCTGAGTTTCACATGGATCAAAGTTCCATGCATATAGAACCTTACCCAAAGGGTTTTGCCCCATTTTTAACCAACGCAGATGCTCAGAAAATCGATTAAAATTCTGAATTGGTGGAAAATTTAAAATCTCATCCCCAGAAAACCTGCAGGAAAAATAACCCTGGTAGAAAGATTGCTCTCCAGTTAACGCACTCCTTAAACAAATAATCGAATTAAATGCAGACATAAATAAGCATCTGAAACATTTAAGTAAGCAACCAAATTAAACACTGACATGTTCCCATACACCATCAATCCTTTGCCAACATTACATTTTCACATCTCCATGCAACACGGAATCGATCCTTGTCAACGACCCATTCCACATCTCCATGCAGCAGCACGGAATCACTCTGTTCTTCCACTCATAAAAAGGTTACAATTTTTTCAAAAGTTCAATAAAGCATTGCGACTTGGAACGCAACCAAAAGTTTCATTTCCGGTTCAGTGCAACATTTTTATGACTAGATGCAATGTAAAATCTAAAATGTCACCAAAATGATATTTCACTTGGACTTTTCATACACACGTTGAACTTCGAATGCAACCTTATAATTGAGAATGCACAACCGTAGACCTAAGAAACTGAAATTGTAACTTTTAAACTCTACCACTCAAACGACATCATGCTCAACTAGGGCTAACTCCAATCTTCTACTGCTAAACGGGTGAACTAATGGTTATGCACACTTGCCAACCTTCGAATCCCACCTTTGGCTTACCTTCTAATTGTCATTTAATCTATCACAAACAGAAAGCTCAAGTTACACGAGAACCAAAAAAAACATTATTTAAAAGAATAAAATCTGATAAAAGTTTTGAGCAGATTTTAATAATCCTTCAAAAATTTTGTTCGTAATTTTGAAGTAAAGATTGAGTTGGTAGGAACCATGTAAACCGTGCTCTAAACTCTGAAATAACAAGCTGGGTAAGTAGGAATTATGTAAATCACCCAAAATCCTAAGATACGAAACCATCTCTTTCACATAGTTCCAATATAACCCANTCAATAAAGCATTGCGACTTGGAACGCAACCAAAAGTTTCATTTCCGGTTCAGTGCAACATTTTTATGACTAGATGCAATGTAAAATCTAAAATGTCACCAAAATGATATTTCACTTGGACTTTTCATACACACGTTGAACTTCGAATGCAACCTTATAATTGAGAATGCACAACCGTAGACCTAAGAAACTGAAATTGTAACTTTTAAACTCTACCACTCAAACGACATCATGCTCAACTAGGGCTAACTCCAATCTTCTACTGCTAAACGGGTGAACTAATGGTTATGCACACTTGCCAACCTTCGAATCCCACCTTTGGCTTACCTTCTAATTGTCATTTAATCTATCACAAACAGAAAGCTCAAGTTACACGAGAACCAAAAAAAACATTATTTAAAAGAATAAAATCTGATAAAAGTTTTGAGCAGATTTTAATAATCCTTCAAAAATTTTGTTCGTAATTTTGAAGTAAAGATTGAGTTGGTAGGAACCATGTAAACCGTGCTCTAAACTCTGAAATAACAAGCTGGGTAAGTAGGAATTATGTAAATCACCCAAAATCCTAAGATACGAAACCATCTCTTTCACATAGTTCCAATATAACCCACGCAAGATTTCTGGATAATTTTGGTCCAAATCCTTGCGCCTCGCGCTAAATTTTTCAAGATGATTAGTGGGCGCCGGGAGAAGTTTTTATCTCTGTCTGTCATAAAGTCTAATGTACGGTCACAAAAGGGATTTTTCTGTATTCTCATCGTGTTTAATCGTCCTTACAGACACGAAGAAACAGCCGAGTACTATCTGCTTCAGCTCCACCACGCGAATCTTCGTGACATTATTATTGTTCCACTTATCTGAAGCAATTTCCTCGATTATAGGTGTTTTCTTATGGAGTTAAATGCGCCTCTGATAACGGGTCGGTCGGCGACTTTCAATAGATTCCGTTCAATTTGACAAGACCATATAAAAGACTTCTGCCTCCCAACATCCAAATTTTGACGGACGGATATGACATATAAGATAAATTAATAAAGTGCTTTTGAACAAACATCGCGGCAGCTTTGATTAAAGGTCAAAACTCGTAGAAAATATAGCATCCAGTAGGGTTATATTAAAACCTCAAAGCCCCGGAATACTCGGGTATCTGCATAGCGGAGAAGCAAGCTCGGTTTATTTTGGAGTTCGGGATGCCATATAGATAAGCTGTGCAGCCTTTTTGGAAGGATGTGAGATATGGAAACCCGCATAGTAGTCGCACTTCTTTGTACTGTTGGTAATTATGGAAAAGAAATTTATTAATCATTTTATTTGAGTACTACAATCGCTATAATTGTGACAGAGTATTGGAGTTCAGACTTATCCCATATCAGCAATGGTAGTTTGGAAGTTGGAACAACCGTGATTACTGGCCATCGATTTTCTCGATTGTTAGCCATTTTCTTCGTACAGTACTATGGTCAATAGAGATGAGTACGTACCATAATTAATCCCAACTTCTACATATTTTATTTATTCAACAAATCTTTATTTGTTCTATAAGAAGGGGTAAGATGTTCATGCAGATTCGTGCACGCGAGCTCAGTTCAGTTCAGCACAAGTTTGGTCATGTCATGCGTCATGCGTAGTTGGCTGGCAAGCGGAACTCCTCGCTATAGCTATAGTTTATAGGAATTAGCCTCTCAGCATTTCTTACATGATTTACCATATTTTCTTCTGCAATTAGTTCTCTCCATGTCATAACCTAACCATAATTCTTCTGTTCTCCTTTCTAATATTTGTTAGCAAAATTGGTTGAACAGAGGTCCCGTATCATAGACAAGCCAAATATATAGGATCGTTGTGGAATTTCATTGTTGTAGTTTGCAGACTGTTGCATCTTTGGACACCTTATGTAACCAAAATGTCTGGCTATCGAAGGGTACTGCCGTTGCTTGTTTTGCTTTGCATCTTTTGCTTACGATCCGAGGCCAACAAAACCTTTAAAGTTTTCAAAAATTCTATGGCAGCTAATCTCGGACAGCCTGCGATGATGCCTGCGACTAAACATGCACAAGAACCTGCAGCGAAACATGTGGAGGATCACGAACGGGTAGTTGAAATGGTTGAAAGGTAGTCTACTACTGGAGGTACTTCTTTAATTGTTGTCGTTTTTGTCCGGCGTTGATTAGTAGATGAAGACGTTTTCATTAAATCTTTGAGTGATGAGACTCAGGCCATTATATTCTCCATGAACCACGGATCTATAAAACGCTTATACGATCAAATTTAAAGTGTGCTAAATAACTTTAGGGCTAGATCATACGACCAAATTTAAAGTGCGCTAAATAACTTTAGGGCTAGGATGGATCTATGATTGTTTTTGTTTTGAAGGGCTGTGGAGCATTAATTTGTGGTATTTATCGCATGAACATTAACAGTTTGCGAAGGGAACTAAGTTATTTGTCATGCGGAACAGGGAACCCAATCGACGACTGCTGGCGCTGCGATCCAGATTGGGAAAACCATCGAAAGAGGCTTGCAAACTGGGCCATTAGATTCGGCAGGAATGCCATTGGAGGGCAGAATGGCAGATTCTATTTTGTCACTGATCCCAATGACTATGATGCGGTCGATCCCCGACCGGGCACCTTGCGCCATGCTGTTATTCAAAGCCAGCCTCTGTGGATCATTTTTCAGAGAGACATGGCCATCCAGCTCAAAGAAGAGCTTATCATGAACAGTTACAAGACGATCGACGGAAGAGGAGCGAATGTCCACATTGCCAACGGTCCGTGTATTACGGTATTATCATTCACGGAATTCACATCCATGACTGCAAGCCTGCAGGAAATGCCATGGTTAGGGATTCCCATGGACATTAGGGATTCAGGTCAGGGGATTTGATGTATAATAGATTCGGAATCCAGATAAATCTTGAAAAGTGTATGCAAACCTATATCTAGACTAGCTAATCATTCATTTAAAACAACATAACACCATAGAAAATATAGCAAATGACAAAATCACAATAGAATAGAATCACGCTTATTATCATTCACACATGCATAAACAAAAAGGAAATTATCATTCACACACAGAAAAGAGGCGTTCGCCATTGAACGACACAACAATAGAGTATGTAGCATCTATTTAAAGGATTGCGTAGCCTTATCGAAGAAATAATTGGCTTTTCCTCATTGAATGCTTACAAGAGTTTATTTTGGAAAATAGTTCACCCATTTTGCATGCATTATCCAAATAGGCAAATTATATCTAAACACTAATTGACAAAAAGAAAAAGCATCATGTGAGTTAACTAAGAGTGCATAATATTGCATCAATTATCAACATATTCTCCGTTGATGCTCTCCGTTCACAATCTGATCTCGAAGTATTAAAAACTGGACTTTTGCAACTACCTTAGTGAAAATGTCTGCAAGTTGTGCTTTAAGTCTGTATATATCTTAGTTCTACTGCCTTCTTTTACACCAAATCTAGAATGAAATGACACTTTAAATCAAAATGTTTTGTCCTCCTATGATGGACTTGATTCTTGGCCAATTTGATGGCACGCATGTTATTACAAAAGATCATTGTATGATGAATTTGTTTCTCTCCGATTTCTTCTAGAACTTTTCTAAGCCATAATGTTTGTGTACCTGTAGAGGTGGCTGAAACATACTCTACTTTTGTGGATGAAAGAATAAATATGTTGTTAGGGACCTAAACCACTAACTTCTCATGTAGGTAGAATAATATATTTCAATGTAATAAAGGTCTATACTAGTTAATAAGGTCTATTTAATAAATATGAACAAGTCAATGTAAGAAGACCTAATAGAAGCTTCGACTTCTATAAATATCTTCCTCTAGAATGTTCTTTAAAAGATAGAATTAGTATAAATAAGAGTAGAAGGTATGAGAGGGATTTGTCTTGAAAATTATTGTAATAGAGCTCTACTCTGTTGGAGATTACCCCCTCAAAGAGGAAAGTGAACATTGTTTCCTATCAATAAAGGTATTATTTTGGTGTTGTGGTTCTTTATATTATGTTGTTCGTTGTTATATTTATCTTCTTTGTTATTATTTCGTAAGTGCAATATTCCTATTTTCTGCTATTATAATAGATCTGATGCCTAACATATGCTCTTTTTCATTGAATTCCAGGTAATCAAACCCGAACCAAAAGAGAAACAATTACCATATGTAGACTTTCTATCATCCAAACTACCTCCCTAATCAGAATCACTAAAGACAACAAGGTTAAACCTCTTAGAAGTGTAATAATGAATACCAAAATTTAGAGTTCCTTTCACACACCTCAAAATTCTTTGGGCTGCTTTCATATGTATTTCATATGGCTCTGTCATGTATCTTGAAACAAGAGAAACTAAATAAGCAATGTCAGGTCTTGACTGGGTTAGAAACATCAAACATCCAATCATACATATGCATACTTTACAAGCAACCATATCAAATTTCTTCAACATATCATTTCCATACTTTGTTTGACAAATGTAAATTTCATCTTCACTTTAATAAACCGCTATTCCCAAAAAAATTGCATGAGACCCAAATCTTTCATCTCAAATTCATTCATCATAGAAATTTTGAATTAATCCTTCAACTTAGAACTTCTACCCATATATAATAAATCATCAACATACAAACTTACAATAAGAATATAAATACCTTCTTGTTTGTACTAAAATGTAGGTTCACTCTTCCTTCTTTTGAAGCCATTCTCCTGAAAATATCCATCAATTATAGCATACCATGATCTTGGTGGTTGCTTGAGGCCATACAAAGCCTTCTTCAACTTGTAGGCTTGATGTTCTTTCACTTGCACTTCAAAAATTTGTGGTTGTTCCACATAGACTTCTTCTTCTAAGTACCCATTCAAAAAGGAAATTTTCCACATCTATGTGATAAATGCTCCATTTCTTTTGAGTTGTTAATGAAATCATCATTCTAATAGGATCTTGTGTTGCTGCTAGAGCAAATTTCTCTTCATAATCAATTCCATACCTCTGTGTTAATCCTTTAGCAACTAATGTTTTTGTGTGTCTTTCAACACTCCCATCACTATTGTACTTAGTCTTGTAGACCCATTTAGTACCAATTTTTTTCTTGTCATGTGAAAGTTTTGTAAGCTCCCAAGTATCATTATTGTGAATAGAATCTATCTCTTATTTCATTGCTTGCACTCAAACCTCATTAGTACATGCATCTTCAAAACATGATGGTTCAAAATCAACCTTGGAAACTAAAGGAAAATTTACTATCTCACATATTGGATTTCTTCATGTTCTTGACTTGTGCTCCTTTGATAAATTTCACTTAATATTATTACCTTCCTTGTAGAACTTGACTTTGAAGTTGGGCTTGCACTTGGAACTGAAGAACTAGATGAGGGGTTACTTGGTGGATGTGTAACACTTAGGGGTTACTTGGTGGATGTGTAACACTTGGATTGACAGATCAACGTGGCCTTTTTTATGACCATAAACTCCCCCTTCATAAAAAATCACATCTCTTGACACTACAACGCTATTAGTGAGAGGATTATACAACCTATAAGCCTTACTTTGTTCACTATATCCAAAAAAAAATGCATGACTCGCTTTTTGGATCTAACTTTTGTCTATTTTGATCAACTACATGGACATATGATAGATAACAAAAGACTCTAAAATGATGAACAATATGATTGTTTTCATACCAGGATTCATAAGGATTCATCATATCAAGTGCACTTATGGGACATCGATTGAGAATGTATATAGTTATAATGATTACATCACCCCAAAAAGAATTGCTTAATCCCTTGATTTGTAACATACCTCTTTCCATTTCCACCGTTGTATAATTTTTACTTTCAACTACTCTATTTTGTTGAGGTTGTAAACATTGGTGAGTTTTCTTTTGATGCCATTCATAACACAATAATTATGAAAATCTTTTGAACACAATTCTCCTCGAGTCCTTAAGCATTTGATTTTGCAACCTCTTTCATTTTCCGCAAGGGATTTAAACCTCTTAAATGTATCAAAGGCTTCACCCTTGGTCTTCAAAAAACAAACCCAACACTTTCGTGAGTAATCATCAATAAAAGTAATAAAATATGATGACTCGCCCAAACTCTTTCTCTACATAGGACCACAAATGTCTGAGTGAACTAACTGAACTGGATAATGGGCCCTCCATGCATTTCCTTTTGAAAAAATTTCTTATGCATGTTTTCCCTTAGCACATCATTCACAAACCTCGTGTTCTTGAACCGTAGGCAAACCATAAACTAATTATTTTGATGTTAGAAGCTTCAAAGTATGAAAATTCAAATGTCCATGCCTGAGATACCACAAACAACTTTTTAACTCATATGCCATAATGGAAAGATGGTTGTTGTGTTCTCCAAACATCAATGGAAACATCCTATTCTTTGACATAGGCACACCTGTAACCACCCTATTGCCTCGATTCTTATCATAAATTGTACATTGGTTCTTTTCAAACACCACCTTATAATTTTTCTCACACAATTGGAAAACACCAATAAATTGTGCTTTAATTGTGGAGTGTAATAAATGTCTTTAACACTTTCCATACCTTCTTTAGTATGGACTTTCATAGCTCCTTTTGCAACAACCTCTAGTGTTTTTTCATCAGCAAGCTTGATCTTGTATTTGAAACATTCATCCATTGTATAAAAAATCTCTTTATTTCCTAACATGTGGTTAAAACACATTGAATCTAAATACCAAATATCTTTAGTACCATTTTCATCTTTGTCATAAGATAAAAATATTTTTTTTGAAGAGGCCTCATCAAGCTCTTGAGCATAATTAACACTATTGTTATTATTATCTTCTTTTAATCTATAGTTCCTTTCAAAGTGACCATACCTTTTACAATGATAATACTAGATATTTCTTTTAACAATTTTTCCTTTGCCTCTACCTCTTGAACCATCTCTTCCTCTTGAACCACATCTTCATCTTGAATAATTTTGATGTTGTCCTCTACCTTGGCCTTGGTTTCTTTTGGTTCTAGTGTTGGCATCTTCGTTCTTTGTAATTTGTAATTTGTAAGAAAAAGTTTTATGGATACTTTCTCCAAATGAATCTCTCAATCTTTCTTCATGAGACATAAGATATCCAACTAGGTGATCAAAGTGAAAGATAGACAAAATCTTGCTTTCTTCAATGATTATGGCATCATGGTTCCACCTTGGTGTTAGAGACCTCAACACATTTTTAATCGCAACCTCTTTGTCTACAATTTCTCCAAGAGTAGACATCTTATTGACTACATCTTCTACTCTTACAGAATAATCACTTACATTTTCAATTTCTTGCATCTTCAAATTCTCAAATTGTATTTTCAATGTCTGTAGTTTGACAACTTTGACTTGATCGTTGCCTTCTTAAGTTTCTTGTAGAGTCTTCCACGCATCCTATGCTATATTTGCACCTACAATTCTTGGAAATAAACTTTTACCTAGAGATATTTGAATATGAAATAAAACTTGGACATTCTTCTTTCTAGATTCCTTCTTAACTACTCTATCATTTGCAGTAAGAGTGGTCCAATCTTCTGCATATCTTGTTTCTATAATCTCCCATAAATCTTTCCGATCAAAAAAGTAATCATCTTGATGCACCAATAATCATAATCACTTCCATTAAATTCTGGAATGGGAAAGGAATTAGAGTTTGACATGATTATCCTAAAACAATAACCCACTCTGATACCATATGAAGAGTCTATGCATGCCTATCTATCATTGAATTACAAAAGTATAACACCATATAAAAGATAACAGATGATAAAATCACAATAGAATAGAATCACACTTATATTCCATGCATAAATAGAAAAAAAAATATCATCCCAACTGATATTCCATGCATAAAGAAAAAAAAAAAATTATCATCCTAGCTGCACACAGAAAAGAGGCATTCACCACTGATTCACATAACAATAGACTATATAGCACTTATTTAAAGGAATCAATATCCTCATAGAACAAACAGTTTATTGCTTCTGAATTAAATGCTTACAACATTTTATTTTGGAAAACAACTCATACATTTAAAGGAATCAATATCCTCATAGAACAAACAGTTTATTGCTTCTGATTGAATGCTTACAACATTTTATTTTGGAAAACAACTCATACATTTGCATGAATAATTCAGACAAACAAACTATATCTAAACATATCTAAACACGAACCTACAGAAAAGAAAACCAAAAATAAATTGCATCATGTGACAAGACTGAAACTGATAATCTTGCATCAATTATCAACATATCTATGCTAGTCATAAACACGTTACAAGATTTGTTGCCGGATCGCAAAAATCATACTCCGATGTCACCGGTGATGATGCAAGCTCTAAACACATGCTCTCACCACTGCATGTGATCCTTTATGTATAAAATATTGAAAACAAATTACTAAACTTATGTGCAAAGTTTCACACAACACCAAAGTCGTTTGGCATGACTCAATCAAATATGCGAGTAGTTTGGGATATCGCTGCAAACTTTGATTTATACTTCACTTCATAATATATTGAGAATCCGAAGACCCACTTCATAATATAATGAGAATCCTAAGACGAACAGAACATGGAAGATGATGACATCGGAAACCTTGATGCAAACATGCGTATAATGACATAATAAAAAACCAACACATATGATGCGACATAATAACACACTATATCTACCTTCTGCATATTAAAATAACAATAACACAGGCAAAATTAATCTTTCAACACCTTAATGTAAACATAAATTTTAAAATAATCATCTTAGATAAAAAAATTCAAAATATATTCAGTTGTCAACCAGGAGTGGGTACATTCATTATTGTATGTTATCCTTAAATGCAGCAGATTCATTATTTTTATTCAAGAAAATTTGTACACTTGAGATAACTTTCCATAACATAGTTGAGTTTCACTCTCGCCAATACTTCTCTTAATGTTACGGAAAACAAACTCTTAACCAAGAAAAAACAATTCAATCCAAACATCTTATGATAATGGTTACCAGTCGTCTACAATTACTTTCTAATTGAAATAAAAAGGAAAACAGACAATGTCCCTATTACAAGATTAAGCAAATAATCAAATTAAATGCAGACGTAAATAAGCATATGAAAGATTTAAGTAAGCAACCAAATTAAACGCATTACATTTTCACATTCCATGCAACACAGAATCAATTCTTGTGAACGACACATTCCACATCTCCATGGAGCACGGAATTAATTTGTTCTTCCACACAAAAAGGTTGCATATTTTTCTAAAGGTCAATAAAGCATTGTGACTTCAAACGCAACCAAAAGTTTTATTTCCGGTTCAATGCAACATTTTTATGACTAGTTGCAATGTAAACACAGCTATGCGTTCCAAAAAAATCTAAAATGTCACCAAATGAATGCAACCTCATAATTGACAATGCACAACCGTAAACCTAAGAAACTAGGAAATTGGAACTTTTAGACTCCACCACTCAAACGACATCATGCTCACTCCAATCTTCCAATGCTGCACGGGTGAACCAATACTTATGCACACCTGCCAACCTTCAAATCCCAGCTTTAATGGCCATGTAATCTATTACAGACAGAAAGCTCAAGTTACATGAGAACCCAGAAAACCACTATTTAGAAAAATCAAATAATAACAAAATCTGATGTTAAAGTTTTTGAGCATATTTTAATCATCCTTCAAAAATTTTGTTCGGAATTTTGAAGTAATGATTGAGTAGGTAGGAACCATGTAAATCCTGCTCTAAATCCTAACCTATGAAACCATGTCATTCACATAGTTCCAATATAACCCAGGCAAGATTTCTGAATAATTTTGGTCCAAGTCCCTGTGCCTCGTGGTAAATTTTTCAAGATGATTAGGGGGCGGGAGAA
>SNQJ01S0181849.1:0-16371 GCA_010110895.2 Picea sitchensis | reverse complement strand
TTTCTAGTGAGATTTTAACTAGACATTAACATTTTGTACATACACATATTCTTGTAGAAGAGACAATACCACATACCAATATTTAACAGATGATTTAAATTTTTCTATCACACAACTTAATGCATAAATAACAGTAAAAGAATACATGTAGTAATCACAGACAAAACCATATATATAACAACATACACAAATACACAACATGTAAATGAACAGAGAAATGGGTACTTATATATTAATTGAGGACCACCAACTGCGTGCAGACCTTCCATGAACCTCCCATCCTTAGACCACACTTCTCATCATGCTCAATAGTGGGTCACCCCCGAGATGGGACTAAACTCCACCGGGAAAGGGATTCCTAGGATTGGAAAGGAAAACAGGTAAGTCGCACAAAACAACAAGAAGGATTTTCTCCCAGGAACCACTTACACCCACAACACACATACCCTCATTCCCCACATTCTTGTTCCATCCCAGGAGGGTAAACCATCACTATCACAAGGCCATCGGTTGCTACACCTCCATTTCTTTGGGCTTCAACAACAAGTTGGACCAGAATTCTCAGAGTATTGTAGCTGCTACATGACTCCCTCTAGGAGAACTCACTTTCCCTTTAAACTCTCTAACCTGGGGAGAGTTTCTCATAGGCTTGACAACCTGCTTCTTCAATTCAACTCTTATGTCAAACAGACACGGGTGATGTTAACAATAGAATTTGGCTAACACAAAGGTGATGGAAACAACTAAAAATGGGTAAATACATAGAATATGTAAGTAAGCCAATCTCAGCCAAGGAATTATGTTGGCAGCAAAAACCAACCACTAAGACACAACATGAGCTCGGGAAAATATAGGTGTGTCAGGCTTCCCAGGAAATATAGAGGACAACTCAATTATAACTACAGGTTCCAGGCTCCTCCTATCTTAGTACGTGATTCAATGGGGAGTATGGTTGACTTCCAGGGGGGCTACCATCGTGAGAGTGTGGATGGAATGGTGAAGAAACCCCCAACGAGCTAACTTTCCCACCTGAAAACTGCATGTGCCCAGGTTGACACATGTATTCTTGAAGCTTCAAGAGATCCACTTAACACTCATTCCCATTCCCTAGGAACTTAAGACAACACGGTTATGTCAAACCTTAGCCTCTAGGAAATAATAATATAATATTATTCCTATAGAGGTAAGTCCTCTAGCTTAGCCCCTATCCCTAGACACTTAGCCCCTTCCCTACCTAGTGGAGTTTAGTTCCCCATAACTCTTTCTTCTTGGAGGGTCTACATACAGTGATGTAATTTTTTTATTAATGATGCAGGTATTTACATATACAAAATCAGGCACATTGGCCTTAGCATCTCGTCTCTCCAGCCTAATAAACACATAAGTCTTCCAGCTTATAAACACTTGGCTCACCAGCCTATAAACATAATTATAATTTATCAGGCACTCAGCCTTGGGGTGTTATAGTTCACCCAATATAGGTTATGTCCACAACAACAAGCTTCTTATATTATTATTCAACATCATCTCTTACAAAAGGTGTGCATTGTGCTCATACATGATATCTCAGTTCTACCCCAAACTTCCCTTGTCATTCACGCATATAGTGCACACTTTGCTCATTATATCTTGCATAAAATTAGCCTCACTTATTCATCACACCTCATAAGCTCATACTTATCCCCACTTACATCTTTCAAATATCATAAGCTATTTTCTACCCAAAAATACTTACATATTTATACATTTTCATTAGGACTTAGATTGTTACAAATTGGACCCAAATTCCTAATTACTTCTAACATTTTTCCTCTTTTCGTGGGTATTGACCTATGAAAATGAACTAACTTCCTTCCTTTCTTCCACACACATTGCTCCTTAGCTGACTTGTAGTGTGGTTTTCTCCCACGCGATTCCCAAACTAGTCTCAAAATGTCCTACTCCAACAATAAGTTCTATAGAGAAACACTTGGATACTTCTAATGAAAGACAACATCCTTCCTACACATAACTTCCTACTTGATTGGATCAAACAACCTATAATATTTTGAATCATTAGAATATCCTGCCATATTACAAGAATGACTCTTTACACCCAAATTATTTCTCTGTGTGAGCCCAAGCAATACATCCAAACATTATAATATGTTTGATCAAGGGTTTCCTTCCACTCCATTTCTCAAGTATAGTCATATCCCATACAAACTTGGTTGGAATCATGTCAAAAGGGTAGTTTGAATAGTAGATAAAATCTACCCAAAATATAATTATCATACCTTTGGTATGAACAAAATTATATGTTATTTCAACCAAAGTTTGATTCTCCATTTCAATAACACCATTATGATGAGGTGTGTAAGGTGCATATATCTTCCAAGGAATAACATTTTGTGACAAATAGTTATCAAATCCCTTTCTCAAATTTTCTCCTCCATCATTATATATTAGACATTTCATAGGTTGGTCACATTAATTTTCAACTAATGCCCTAGATTCCTTTTTTCAAAGACACAATTCTTATTCTTCAGTAATTATACCCTAGTATACAATCTGTAAACTTTCGTGTATATTCCACTAGAACAGTTTGTCACAACATATTTGATAAATAAATATGAAATCTACACTATGAAGGATAAATTCCCTTAGATTCCATAATCTTTAGTTAATAATTTTCTACTTATGCATAAAATAGATAAAGTGTGTAAAATAGAGAACAATAAAATACAATCACACACCTTCCAAAAAATAACAAAAAAAAATTCTCTAGGAAAACCTTACAAAAGAAAACCCAACTAGAATGTGAGGCTTCTCTACTCTCTTTTCTCTGGTATGAAAATAACGCAAGTACAAAGGAGAATGCACTCTCTATGGATTTACCTGAGACATGTGGCCTATTATTCTACTACATAATATTAATCCCCTATGTTATGTTCTCTAATTTTCCCACTCCCAGTTGTTCTTCTCTACTATGGAACAAAATACAATAACATAGAATGAAACACCTTCTCCTCCTAGTTGTCTGGTATTTAACATAGTGCAATAAACATATAGGGTTATAGAATTGACTTACTCATCCCCTAATTAGTGATCGGGTTTGGACCTTCTAGAATGTTCTTATAAAATCCACTACGTGGCTATCCCCACACATTTAAGTAATGGAGGTTGATGTGGCACCCACTCGAACCATGGTGATCAATACGATAGGTCAACTTGTGAGAGACATAACTATCACATAAGAAAATCCAATTGAGGTGATTCTTACACCGTTGGAAATGTATCGGTGTGTAGAATATAAGCAGTGGATCCATAGTAAGGTTCATACCGTAACAAATGGTTTTTTGATGCCTCAATTGGATCTAGAAGATTTCAAATAGTATTTTTTACCCAAATTTTTAAATTTGGAGGAACAACTAAAATGGTTTAGCAAGTTGATTCCTCCTATTCTTTCACCCATAAATCATAGAGATATGTGACGAATAATATGATTATCCATTCCATATCATAACTTCACATTTAAGAATAATTTTGGTCCCTGAAAGTTGCACTGAATAAGGTGAGGAAAGTTTTCCTCTACCTTCTCCCTAGAGTATAACTTTGCTTTTCTTGGAAGTTGTCCCTTCAACCCAATATTCTAAAGGCCATGTTATCCCTATATTGTAGTTATAAACCTCTTCTGCAAAATCATGTCCTCTACCAACTCTAGCTGAGCATCTGGTGCTAAGTCCTCTATGGAAGGTAGGACCTGCTCCTCCTCCTGATCCAATATGGAAGGTTCATAGAGTTTGAGATTATACACATTCACTAATAAGTAAATTCACATGTATGGGGGTATAATAAGTCTACATGAATTATCTCTCACCTTTTCCAATACCTCAAAAGGACCATACTGTAGAGCCTTTATCTTCTTACCAGGACCTTGTATTATTTCTTTATTCAATTGTAACCATACTTTATCTCCCACTCTAAATATTCTCTTTATTTTTTTATGGTCATTTCTAGCCTTGTACTTTTCTTGTCACTTCTGCAACATCTACTATATTTTCAAATGGATCTTCCTGATCTTCTCAACAAAATTTTCCACCTTTAATGCATCTCTTGTGAATTCCTCCCTCACTCCTCCTTGACGTCCATATACAACATCTAAGGGTGAAGGTGGAAAATATCCAAATCAAGTTTCAAAAGGTGACATACTAGTATAAGTGTGGACTAATTTGTTACAAGAGTGTTGTGCATACATCATATTTTCATCCCACATCTTGAGATGCTTTTGATTCTAACCTCTTAAAATATGCACCAAAGTCCTATTGAATAATTTTTTCTTCCCATATATCTGTAGATGGAATTTTGTATAACTCTTGAGCTTAGTGTCCATATTCTCCCACAATGCAATCCATAAGGAACTCAAAAATCTTGTGTCCATGTTTGAGATGATGCTCCTTGTTATCCCAAAGGGTACCTAGACCTGTTCAAAGAATAAGTTTGTTGCTTCCTATCCCTTGATGGTATTTTTTACAAGGAATGAGAATGAAAATTTCGCTAAACATGTCAACTACCACAAATAAATACTCATGTACTTTCTATGTGGTTGATTGACCAGCCACAAAATCCATGGAAATGCTTTCCCAAGGACCAGTGGGTATCGGTAAGGGATGGTATAGAACTTGCTTCATGTTACTTAGATTGATGGTACAACAAATTATACATCCTCTAATATATCATGCTACATATTCTCTCATTATGGGACAATACACACACCTCTGTAATTTGGCATCTATCTTCCCAACACCAAAATGTCCTGCAACTTTAGAGGTGTGAGCCTCTTTGATAAGATGTAATATTTCACCTTTAGGAACAAAAGGCTTGTCAATATTGTAGATTATACCATTCTGGAAATGATAGTCATCCTTGTTTTCACATTATTCTATATGAATATGGTCCTCTAACTGTTGAAACACCTCCTTGAAGTCCTTGTCTTTTATGTATGCCTCTTTGTATGCATCATGGGTAAAAGGCTCCATGTGGATATGAGTTCCCAAAGTTGTAATATTATATTTGGTTGGCCATGAAAGCATGTCTTCCAACTTGTTTTTTATATCATTCTTATACTTTATGACCAAATGAAACTACTATAATAATCCCATCCATTTGTAGTGACCAGTTTATTGTGACTTACTCTAGGTATGCAAATATTGGAGTGACTGGTGATCTCTTTGGATGATGGTCTCATTTCCCATCAAATGATTCTTACACTTTTTGAAATATTGTATAAACTCTTAGAACTCCTTTTCATAGGTAGGGTAGTTGAGGACCACCCCATGAAATACTTCATAATGATAGAAGATATGCCTTCCTCCCTACATTGGGACCAGTCGCATGGAATACCCACTTGCATTTGTCACCACTTAGAAGGGCTTCCACAATTTTAGTAGCACAATCACTGGTGCTTGACCGATATTTATTTTCATCTCATCAAAGGCCACCTATTCTGTAGATTTTAACCTTGTACAATATTTTACTACAAACATATTTTCAATAAAAGAACAAAAAAATTACAATGGAAAATACACACATTACATAGATATTTTTCCCCTGGAAACTCAAACCAGGAAAACCAACATATTCTATATTTATTCATAGTGATACATTGTTTACAATACAATATACATATAGGAGCCAACGACATTCAAAACCCTAACCCAATGACATGGATTAGTCAACAACCCTAATTCCTTAACCGAAAATAGAAAACTATCGACAAAAACCATGTGTCAAAAATTCTCCCAACAATGGACACAAAAATCAAGGCGACATGAAAAACGAGGAAAAAATGAGACATGTGTCTCGAGGAAAAAAAAAAATCTCGGGGGCGCTTCTCCCGAGCCCCTGCGCAGGGGAGATATTTCCCCCTTGCACACCTATCATAGCGTAGTAGGCACTAGAGCTAGTCATGCAAAAAATATAACACATACCCAACATATTCTTCCCCCACTAGAAACTCTTATTTCCCACTAATATTGTGTGTAGTGGTGCAGATATTGTTTAAAACAAATCTATGAACTACAAGTATTATTCTACCCCGTCAAAGCTCTAACTTTTGTGAAATTTGTAGGAACTAGCCATTTCATGATGGAATTCATCTTTGTGGGATCTATCTTGAGCTCGCCTCCACTGATCACATACCCTAGATACACCAAATACTACTAAGAAAATTCACATTTATTGATATTGGCCAACGACTAGTGCTTCTCCAAGTTTTCTAACACTTGCATGAGATGTCAGATGTGAACCTTCCAGGTATCACTATAAACCATTATATCATCTAAATAGACAATAAGAAATGAATCTATATAAAAGTGTAAAACATCATTCATTAGTCTAATAAATGTAGTTGGTGTGTTGCATAAATCAAATGACATAACCAACCACCCATACAAACCTTTCCTTTTCTTGAAGGTAGTATATCTTATTCTTTTACTCATACCTAGTGACATCTTGATTTCTAATAAACTTAGTGAAGTACATGGCATGCTACAACTAGTCTAATAGATCATCAATATTGGGAAGAGGGTATCGATTCTTTAGTGTAATCTTGTTCAATTCCCTATAATCGATACTCATTCTCCAAGTCCCGTATTTCTTGGGCCCAATTATTATGGGTGACACACAAGAGGATGTACTTGGTTGAATCACATCCTTCTCCAATAACTGCTTCATTTGCTTTTAGAACAGACTGTCTATACAACCCAATATTTGGAAAGGGGGAGTCTAGCAATAATTGGATTCCATGCTCCACTTACCTCTTAGGTGCTATCCATTTAGGCTCTTGGAACAATCCCTTGTATTCCTTTATCAAATCCTCCAATTCATTTTTCTTCTCCTTAGTACACCCTTCTAGAGATGTCTTAATTTTAATGACTCTTCACCAAACTAATTTTCCCTTAGGAAAAGTAAAACATATTTCTTTCTAGAACTGGTCAATTTATTATCTTTATTGGCACTTACCAATGAAATATTTTATTTTCCTTTGTGTGCATTGATGATGAATAATTTTCCATCCTTGATGAGGTGGTACTAGTTGTCTCTCTGCATGAAGATAAGAAAGAATAAATAGTATCCCAGGCGAAGACCCGATCTAGTTTTGGGTGAAATGCTTGAGTTTGATTAGATTTTACGTCCCTTTTTTAGTTATAGGGTTACATGTCGGGAATATCGATCGATGAACAAATATTCAGAGCCCATTGGTCTCTTTTTTTTTACATTCCATCTTAATACCAGCCCTTATATACATGTAGGGGGTGACAAACACTACTTTGCATACATCCAATGGTATTATATCTAATTCTACTTCATCTATAAAATCAACACTTACACCAAGTTTAACCTTGCATTGATTTGTTACCTTGATCTCTACATCCTTGTTTACCCAACCCAATGGATAGGGGATAGGATGACCATGAAACTCCAATCCAGACTTGCTAACCAAATCTGTTGCTATGAGATTATCATGTGAACCAGAGTATAATAGAGCATATACCTTAGTGTTCTTGAGTTGAACCTTGATTTGGAAGACCTTGGTCATATCCTTCTCTTCCTGGTGATGAATGTTGCTCAGATTCACCTCCTTCTGCACATACATGCAGGGAATATTTTCATTCACATTAAATCTAATTTCAAACCAATTGCTTCAATCTATGGCTAGAAGGTTATTTTTCTTTCTGTCCTTCCTGCATTTCTTCAAGTTTATCTCTAGATGTAATTTCCAACACTTTTCCTCAGTGTGACCATCAATGTTGCGATGATTGTAATGGTTTATGGGATCTTTTCATTGATGTGTAGTGGTTGATGTCTTCTTATATTTTCCTCCTTTCCACTTCTTCTTCCCCTTCTTGGAATCTCCATAGTTCTATTTATGATTATAATCATTGGGATGTTCCTTCTTTTGGTCTATGTTTTCCAGGTAATGTTCCTATACACATGCTTCATCCATTTTCCTTGGCTTGAAGAGAATCACTTTATTTTGTAGATGACTATGTAACCCCCCCATATACTTGAGGAGTACATCTGGGATCTTGGGAGAGATACCCAACATGATGTCCATCTTCTTGAAATCGATGGTTTACTCTTGTACACTAGTCATATTCATTTGCTTGAAGTAATTCCAATATATCCATTGGTCCTATACATACCCAATAAGATTGAACTGGGAATTAATGACAGTTTTGAAATCCTCCCACTTAGTAACTAGTGGACCACCCTCCAACCTAAGTGTCTCCATGTGACTTTCCCACTAGGTTGAAGCATGGCCTTGTAACTTCAGTCTGGAAAATGATATATTTTTTTCCTCATATATATGGTGAACATTGAAATAAAATTCTAGTTGTTGCAATTAATGATTAAGTTTTAATGCATCGATCTCACCTTTGGTATGGATTTATGTTCACCTTCTTTTTCATTTTGAATAAGGAATGTGGGGGGTTTATGGCACTGAAACTTGAATTCTCTTTCTTGTGCTCTTTCCATGACTCGTTTTCTAGGTATTCATTATCTCCTTATTACCCCTTTGATATGATCTCTGAATTAGAGCCTCCAACCTCTCTGATCGATTCTAAATTGCTTGCTAGAGCTACCATGAGGAGGAAAATAGTGTGAGATATGTCAGTGAATTTCTCTTTGATCTTCACAAATGTGTCCTATGCCTGATATTGATGGTTTTATAAACAAAACCATCATCCATGGCTAGGGTTATATTACTTTATTCTTAAGCTAATTGTTGGATCCCTGCAACATTCCAAAAATATCCCAATAAAACCTACTCTTATACCAATATGATCTACAAAATTCTGTGGATATTCCACTGAAACATTATGTTACAACAAATCTAATAAATAAAAATGAAATATACAATATGAAGGTTAAAGTCCTTTAGATTCCATAATATTTAGTCATTGATTTTTTTCTTATGTATGAAATATGTAAAATGTGGAAAATAGAGAATAGTAAATTACAATAACACACCATACACAAAATAAATAAATAAAAAATTTCTCTAGGAAATGCTTACAGGAGAAAACCCAGCTAGAAGGTGAGGTTTCTCTACTCTATTTTCTCTAGTATGTAAATAATGCAAGTACAAAGGAGAAGGCACTCTCTATGGAGTTACTTGAGACCTATGGCTTGTTAGGTTGCTACATAGAATTAACCCCCTTTGTTATGCTCTCTAATTTTCCCACTCCCATTTGTTCTACTCTACTATGGAACAAAATGCAATAACATAGAATGGAACCCCTTTCTCCTCCTAGCGGCCCAGTGTTTAACATAGCGTGATAGCCATCTAGGATTAGGGAATTGAATTCTTCAACCCTCAATTAGTGATTGATTTCGTACATTCTATAATTTTCTTAGAAAATCCACTACGTGTCTAGTCCCCCATATTTTAGTAATGGAGGCTGACATGGCATCCACACGCACCATGGTGATCAATACAGTAGGTCAACTTGTGAGAGACATAAATTTTCCATACAAACTCTGATTGAGGTGATTGTTGCACTATTGGAAAGGTATCGATTTATATAATATATATGGTGGCTCCATAGTACGGTTTGCACCATAAAACATTGTCATTTGATGCCTCAAAATGGCTCAAGAATATTTCAGGGGATTTTTTGGACCCTAAATTTCCAAATTTGGATCAACCTCTAAAATGGATCTGCAAGTTGATTCCTCCAATGTTTTTACCCATAAAGCATTAAGATATATGAAAAATAATATAATGATCCATTTAATATTAGTATACCTTGAAAAATAAGCAAGGAATTTCAAAACATACATTGCACTTGCTAATGATGGTTGTTTCATTGTACAAAGGTAGTTATGCATATGCTCTAGTTGGATCTTTTCTCTCCAATAATTTCTAGTCTCAAATGTAGCCTAGTGATTATTTCCAAGAAAACACCCTTTACATACACCATCAAGGGTTACTACCTGAGGTAGTCCATTAACCATATTAAACTTCACCAATAATTTCATAATTTAGAAATTAGATGTTTGGGTCACTCTTGACAAATTATGCTCTAATCATTAATCCTAGCTAAAAGTGCACTCAACCTTGAATATTTCTTAGGGGCCATGGAACTTATACATTCTACATTTAATTTCATAATACCCTCATCAATAATGACAAATTTAGGTTCAAAATCATTCACAACAAACAACTTAGGCCATAATTAAACCTACTAAAATTTGATGTTGTAGGTCAATCGATTGACTTGTTGAATCCTTAGCTTCAAGCTTCTTGACCATAGAATATATTTTTTCTTCTTCCAAAAAACCTTTTCAACATGTCCTATCTTTGTAGAATATGTAGAAGTCTTATTCTTTTTACTATTCTTAGTCAATAAATTATGATCTTGCTTCTTTTCATTAGTATAGTAAACAAAATCGTTATCAAGGTAACATCCATGATCTTTGTCCTATTGTATCCTTGACCTCTTTTTCTATAATTCCATTGAAATTGACCTTCAATACATCAGAATGTTACTTACTCTCAATCTTACCTTGATTAATTAAAATTTCCTATGCCCTTATTAGTGAACCACATGAAGAATCAAAAGCATATTTCTCACCTTTTGTTTTCTAGAAACCAAACTAGCACCAAATGTCAAACAAAAAACATCATAGTGTGTCTTGATATTCATCAACATCAATTATATAAGTTGATCACCTTTGTTTCAATAAAATCATTTCCATATTCACCTAATTAATTCAAAATCTCCTTCACACAAGAAAAATAGTTTTCAATCCTATAAAAGCAGAGAGTATTAAGAGAGTTTAACTCTTTATCAATCTAGATAAATCGACTGTCATCCATCCTATCTAACACAGTCTTCAACTTATTTCAAACTTTATTCAAATATTCAATATCACTTGTATGAAATAAAATATCCTTAGAGATGTAGGTCTTCATGACTCCTATAGGATCAACCTTCCCACTAATAATGAACTTCTCATGTTCATTCTTAGGGACTAGAATGATATTTTTTCTAAACTATCCAAGTGATTTACATTTTAATATACTTTTTCCAACTTTCCATATTTATGGCCATTCACAACCATAAGTTCTTTCTTAGAATGTAAAGTCACTCTGTAAGACCCTAATACAACATACAAGTAGAATATTGAGTCATTCTACTAGAGATATTCAACATGATAGGATCATGTGAAGGGCTCCATAAATGGCATCATTTTATACCATATTTTCCTTGCTTTTAACCCCTTTAAGCTTACCTAAACTTTGTATCAATCCATTATTTTGAAAGATTTACAATTAATGTGTTTCCATTACATTTCTTTATTACTTTGTATGAATTTAGATTTAAAAACTAGAAAAATATCATATTTTCATTTATCTTTGAGTTAATTTGTAAAGACAATGTGCCAGATAGGTTCTTGTGCAGATTGTGATATTTCCATAGGATGTATTTTGGTTCCCACCAGTGCAACTTTGGCTCCATAGCTGCTAAAAATCCCACACAACTATTGCAACATAATTTTTTCAACTCAGTTTCTATAACTCCCACGCATTTTTTGCAACTCCTTACAAGATTTTTTGCAACTCTCTAAGGAACTATTCTACATTACAACTCGTTGTTGTAACTCCTTACAACAATTGTTGCAGTTCATCTGGGAACTATTTTGCATTGCAACTCATCTAAAGAATGATGCTACAATCAGAATCTTGAGCCATCAAAACCGTGAGTTAACACCGAAACTATGAGTCATTGGAACTATGAGCTATGTTGTTACTATTCTATGTGACAATTATGGATCCATGCAACAATAATCTTAATCCAAGAAAATTAAAGATATGGAAATAATTTTGCGATTGCAAGACAAAATATTAGTTTGAATGGTTAACCAAGAATCTTGAAATTCTTGGAAAAAATATGTGAGAGTTATTTACTATTTAATAATTGTTAGAAAAATATCTTGGAATACATTTATTATTTGTTAATTCTTAGCAAAAGATTTTGGAAGTTATTTATTATTTGATAATAGTTAGCAACATATCTTGGACTTATTCATTAATTGTTAATTATTAGTTGGAAACTATTCATAATTTAGGAAATTGTTGTAACCACTAAGGATTTATTAAATACATAAGATAGTTTATTTAGATATTCAATATTTCTAGTTTCCATTAAATTTGTGTATAAAAGAGAGAACTCTCTCCATTATTTGAGGGGGGATCTTAGAGAAAAGTACAAACAATTATGGAATAATTTATTGAGATTTTATTGAGATTTTATTTTAATTATTGAATTATAGTTTCCATAGTGTATGATTTAAATAATTTGATTTACTTTGTAGATTTTAAAATTTATTTAATTTTTTTATTTTTTTATTAGATTTATTGCAATCGTTAATTGTTATTTAAATTATGTAGTTGAGTATTCACATGGAATTGCATTTTCCTATGTATTCCCATTACATTTAATATTTAGTTTGCATTCTTTTATGTCAATTGAATAATTGTGCTTAATGCAATGACTATATTTGTTGGTGTGGGTAATGACAGGGATCATCTTGGGAAGGATTAGGCTATGATTTCTAGGACTTTGTTAATTTCTTTTCCAACAAGTAGTTAATTAATTTCCTTTCATAGTGTGATTTATTTTCACCAAGCATGGTGTGTTATTTCAATTCTTCAATAATAGTTTAGGATTTAAATTCATCCATTGGTTTTACTACACATAGTTGGGGTGTATTTAGGAGATAGTTGAGTCATACTCTTGATACTTGCATCCCGTTTGTTTCTTTTCAAGTAAGTGTGTGTTCCTAGAATTATATTTTTGGGGTTGCTTTGGGAGACAATTGATTCATACTCTTGATACCTTCATCAAGTCTGTTTCATTCCCAATATGTTTGTTTCATTTTCAAAGGTGTGACATGTAATTTTTTGCAAAAGTTTTCTTTCAATTCCTGCAACTGTGAATTTCTGTGGAGCCTTTCCAAAGATTAATAATTTTCTATACTCAGACTACAAAAGTAATCATTGATACTATGACTACAAAACATAGAAAGAATAATTTTTTATTCATTTACAATGCATGACAATTCAAAAGTCCCATACGAGCCCCAGATTGATAATTAAATACATAGTATTTCTAACAATCTTCTTGAGAAATTAACGAGGTGATAAAAATACCCAGCATCATGTATATAGGTGAGATTATTCAAAGTTACCTATATATTGTTGATGATTACAGCTATGTGAGACATCCTCCAGGACACAGACAGAGTGATTCGACCTTTGAGAGAGCCCATGAGTTGGGTGTGCCCATGAGATGGGTGTGTTGTTCCTCTCTAAGATGGATATGGAACATTGCGTGCCCCTATGTAGGGAAGATTCCCATGAGTTGGGTGTGTCGTTCTCTCTGAGAGGAATATGGAACGATGTGTGCCCTTGAGAAGGGAATATGCCCATGAGTTGGGTGTGTCGTTCTCTCTGAGACGAAGATGAAATGTTGTGTACCCCTGAGAAGGGAATATTCCCATGAGATGGGTGTATCGATTGAGACGAAACGATGTGTACCCTTGTGAGGGGTGAAGGATCCCATGTGATGGGTTTACTGCTCTCTTATGTGCAGAGATTTGAGAGGATGTGATACCCCAGATGATTCTCTTGCGAGACTCAATGAGATAGAGATCTGTTGAGTAGGATGTTCCTATGGTTGAGCACAAGTGGAATTGATCCTATTGGTTGAGCACTAGTGAGTATGTATCCTGATGATTCTCCTATGAGACGCAATGAGATATAGTTCTATTGAATTGAACGTCCCTATGGATGAGAACAAGTGGACATGCCCCTAATGGTTGAGAACTAGTGGGTGTGTGAGATCCCTTTCTATATTGTGTAATATTCAGACTTACATGTAATCCTAATTGTGATGTAAAGGTTATAGGTTGGCCCCACCATAAAGTGAAAGATAATTAATGTAAAAGATAATTAATATGGTAATTATTAATTATATTCTAAGTTATTGAGGTCAGCCATGTTTTTCCAATAGACACCACTTTTGATGTGTCCAGTCTAATATAAATAAAGGTGATTTCCCCATTGTGGAAACACAACACACATGTGATTTTGGAAATTTCAGCAAGTACGTGTTCTAGGGATGAAGTGCACACCTCTCTTGGGTGCTAGTCTTCTTGATTTTGTGAGCACCCTTTCTGTGCTAGGTTTATGGTGTGGGAGGTATTTCTCTTGAAGAATATAGAAAAGGATTGGTTGGGTTTTCTTCCCTTTTTGAGAATCTTTTCCCAGGATACTTGGTGTGTACTTGTGCATGGTATTTCTTCTTGTGATCTTGGTTACTTCAACAATGTGTTTATGGTGTAACTGCAATTGTCTATGGTTCCAGTAAAATGATAAAAATGGAATAAAATTCATGCTTGAACCTATCCTAGTGAAAAATCAACATGGTTTCATATTTTATGTCTTTAAGAACCCATTTCAAAAGAATAAAAGAAGTCGTCCTCTCTTTTCTACAATTTTGTACGACCCTTTAGGGTTTCTGCAATTTCGTACAACCCTGTCTTGTTTGGCTATTTCAACACTTTACACTTGGACATTGGGGATGAAAATTGGATAGGAGTGTACATCCTCCTTCAGCGCATCTCCAGAACCTCTCAAAGTGAAATTCTGAGAATTTTGGATTTTCAGCCCTAGGGTTTCTAGGGTTCCGCAATTTTCTACAGATTTTTGGTTTTAGGGTTTTCTGCAGCTCTTTGAAAAATATTTCAAGCTTACCTATGTTCTTCTCGACTTCAAGGATTATTGTTGGCAGTCATAAGCCCAACAAAACCTAAGTTTTCTATCCTATCCTAGTCGTTAAGTTTTCTAGCCCAGTTGGCAAGGGTTTGTGAAGAATATAAAAATATGATGAACAAAACCTTGGTGGAAGATAGGCTTGATGGATCAAGAAAATTAAATACTTCAAGTCACCTTTGAAGAGGAAGAATTATTATGGGTGATACAAARAGGTTTACCAGAGACAACTACCAATGAAGAGAAGGAAGAAAGGAAGGAAGACGACGTCAAGGCAAGGAAGATATTCTTCTACTCAAGMTCTTACATTAAAGGACCAGCTTCAAAATATCAAGATGACAAAAGGTGACACTATTTCCATATTATTCATGAAGATGTCAGAGAACAAAGATAAGGTAGTTTCYATTGGAGAATTCATATTAACACTCTCAGGTATGCACATGCATATATTATTTGTAGCATTGACATGAGGGTACTTGCAGGAGGAAGGAACCTTTGCTGAAATCATGGATCYAGAGGGATCWTAGTGAATTCAGAAGAAAAACACACTGTGAAGACTCCARGTTTTATTTTTTTAATTATCATGCCTMTAAAATACATTTATAAGTTTTCTACACTACAAGTAGGTATTGTAGTTKTGACAACAATCCTTAAATTRTTTTGATTCTAGAGATATACTCATWGGAGATWCTCTTTTTTTGATTGTTTTGATTGTAGGAGATACTCTTTTTTTGATTGTTTTGATTGTAGGAGATAAATTGTTTTGATTGTAGGAGATACTCTTTTTTTATTTCCTTTTGTTTGTTTGTTTGTTCCAGGAAGGTTAACAACAAAGGAAGATGTTTATCCTTCAGACTTCAGAGGGATTCAAAAATATTTGAGGAGGAAGAACATAGCCATCATTGAGGCAACCAAATCAATGATGCATGATCAGAGTCTACTTATGATTATGTGGGAAGAATCATGCATGACAACAATATATGTTCAGAATAGGAGTCCTCACCATATTTTGAAGAACATATTTCCTGAAGAACCCTTCACTGGAGTGACTCTTGAGATTGGAAACTTTAGGATATTTGGATGCCCAATATATTTTCATGTACCCAAAGAGAAAATATCCAAGCTAGACCCTTCAAGGAGAAAGGGTACATTTGTGGGATATAGTGAATCTTCAAAGAAATTTCGGATCTACATCCCTGGTCAGAGACAGATTGAAGTAAGAATATATGTTATATTTGAAGAAGGGATAGTCTTTCAAAGATCCATAGAATCTCAGATGGATATTGACAGTGAGACGATACTTTCTCCCCCTTTCAACAGTTCAAAGGGAGACAACCAATATTCCAGTTGATCCAGTTATTCCAGTTGTTCCAGTTGATCCATATACTACAGTTGATATCCCCAGAGATATTGTAGTAGGTCATAAAAGGCTCATCTGGGCTTGAAAAAAGTTGCAAGAGGCAGAGGGACATGGAACCCCTCAAGGGACATCCTGAGAGAGAAAGAGACCAAAGAGATTTTTTATCTACCTTTCATCCATGAGC
>SNQJ01S0181846.1:0-19268 GCA_010110895.2 Picea sitchensis | reverse complement strand
AGATGTAACTACTCTCGTGGAGTCTCCATGTACTCTCCATACGTCATACCAAGGGAAACCTATCCTAGACAATTCTCCCTTTAGGGACCTAGCCTTCCCCATGACAACCCAAAGAGAATTTTTCCTAGTAATCACATAGGATTCACCTAGAATCCTCAAGGTACTCAAGTGACAGGGTCTCAATGGCTCTCACTAACTCACATCCCTACATACCCATACAATAATGGCAATAATGGACATGTTTTCCACTAAGCTCCTCACTTGAATATGCATTGATCCTTTTTGAGAAGTGTCACCCATGCAACCGCCTTCCCACCACTTGGGAACTCACCCTCCTCCTTAGGAACTTTAGGATATAATCATGAAATAAGACTTAGGCTTAGGACCTAGGATTAATTTAATATATTTATCTTATCCCCCTTTACTTAGACTCTTTTCTTAATCCCTTATCCCCCTTTCCCTCTCATGGAGTCATAGCCCCCCATACTCTCTCATCTAATTGGTTTGCAACCGATGATGCATTTTTATTAATATATATGAGTGTGATTACAATGTACAATGCTAGGCTCACTCGCCTTTCAACACACAAGCTCTTCAACCTAATATCACATAGGCACTCCAACCCAAAACATACTTGCTCACTAGCCTAAAATGTCATATGTAAACATAAATGTACCATTGGGGATCCAAAACTGTGGCATTACATGAACCCCCTCCCCCCTTATTTTTGCACTATCCTTAGTGAACTATATACAAAATAAACAATTAGATTTCTCCAAAATCTACATATAATTGCATGTGCTCCTCCCACATGGTATCCTCGTGCTCCCACGTGGCTTCCTATTGACTATAACTCATCCATTAGACCTTTACTAGGCCAATGGTATGGTTCCTAAGGATTTTGAGTTTGCAATATAAGATGTGCACTAGCAAAACACAAAAGTCTGCCTCTGGCTCTACTTGGATAACAATCCAATCAAGCTTGTGGTTAGGATTGGGCACATATTTCTTTAATAAAGACACATGAAAGACATTGTGGACATGAATGGATGTAGGTAAAGCTAGCATGTATGCAACATTACCATTCCTCTCTAGGATTTCAAATGGTCCACAATATCTTACTACCAGTTTTGTGTAGCTTCCCTATATTAGTGAGCTCTTTTTAACCTTCACTTTAAAAAACACACGGTCAACCACACTTAATTCCTTTTATGATATGCCTTTGTTTGCATAATATTTCTACTTATCTTGTACAACCTTTAAATTTTGTTTTATTTTCACCATATTCTCTTCCATTTCTCCGAGCATCTCTAGCCCAATGATGGATCTATTAGTTGGGTTATGCTAGCTCACATGTGTGTTACACCTTCTTCCATACATGGCTTCAAATGGGATGATCTTCAAAGTTGTTTGATACCCATTATTATATGCAAATTCAAGTAGATGAAGGTAGTCTTCCCACTTGTAAGGCTTATCCATTACATGCATCGCCGACATATCTTCAATCACTTGATTGAACCTCTTTGTTTACCCATCTCACTCTAGGTGATATGTTGTGTTGAAGTTTAAATTAGTCCCAAGTCATTTCAATGAAGTAAAAAATTATAAGTGAATTTGGGATCTCTGTTAGAGATAATTGCCTTAGGCACACCATATAGCCTGGAAATCTCTTTGATGTAGATCTCAACAATGTTGGTTTCCTTATGTGTCAACTTCACTAGAATAAAATGGGCATCCTTTACTGAATTATCCACCGCTACCATGATGGAATCATGTGGCCTTATAGTCCTTGGCAGTTTAGAGATGAAATGAATAGTGACAACCTCCCATTTCTATTGAGGAATGGGCAATGGTTGTAGCAATATAATTGGATGTTCGTGCTAATATTTTACCTTTTGAGACTCTAGACATTTGGTTATGTAATCAACCACCTCTTCTTCATTCCAAGGAAAAAATACTGGCCTCTTATAGTTGCATTAGTCTTTTGATATCTTGGATGCCCATCATAGGGTAGATTGTGCATTTCTTTCAACATTGAATCTCTCAACTCTTGATATTTAGGAACATATACCTTGCCCTTGTACATGAGGAATCCATCCTCTTTCAACTCATAAAATTTATGTCCTAGTTGTACCTTATGTTGTTGCAATGCTTCCTTTACTTGCAAATAATGCTAATTCTAATTTACAGCTTCCAAAATTTTGTCTTTTAAATTAGACCTATACATATTTATGCTTGTAGCATGCATCTCATGCACTCTCCTACTAAGTGCATCAAACGATTTATTTTATTTTCATTTTATATGCTTTATATCATAATCATACTCATTGAGGAATTCCAACCATCTAATTTGTCTGGAATTCAATGTTGGTTGTTCAAACAAATACTTTAGACCACTATGGTCTGTCCTCAACTAATTTTTTTTCTTGTGAGATAATGCCTCCACCGATTTAAGGAATGAACTATGGATGCCAACTCTAGGTCATGTGTGTCATAGTTCCTCTCATTCTCTTTCAACTTTCTTGACTCATAACATACCACATGCCCATTTTGTGTAAGGACTCCACCAAGCCCTTCCTTGCATGCAGTAGTGCACACTATGAAATCCTCCTCTAGATAAAAAATCTTCAATATTGGTTCACTTGTCAATAAGTCCTTCAAATGATGAAATCTTTCTTCACATTTGGAATTCCATTTGAACTTTACATCCTTGTTTTTCAAATAAGTGTTTGGGTGTGAAATTTTGGATAAACCTTCACTGAATCTCTTGTAGTAGCCAACTAGACTGAAAAATGATCTCACCTCTACATTATTATTTGGTGCTTGCCAACCTTTGATTGCTTCAATATTTTCCGGATCCACTATTATCCCTTCCTTTGAAATTATGTGACCTAAATAATGGATTTTCCTCTGATAAAAAGTGCACTTGCTCAACTTTGCATACAAGTAGTGTTATCTTAACACCTAGAAGTTTCTCATGTTAAAGAAGATAACAATCGACTGCTTGATGAATATCATAAATTGAAGGAAGATTACGATGCCATACTACTGCAACTGCCTGCAAAGGATGAGACTATTCAGGGCTTACATGAATGCAAACATAACCTTGAAGAACAAGTTCACCAATTGCAGAATGCTGAGAATAAGCCTGATGTTATTGAGCTTTCTGGTTCACCCATTTCTTATCCACCCCATGATGGTCTTTGTAAGCAAGATGTTGTTGATTTATGCATTAAAAATAATGATTTTATTTTTTCTCCCAGCTTTGAAAAAGACAATACCAGCATAGGGTCTCGACTGCTCAACAAGATGGGATACACCAGAGGTGGACTTGGGAAGAATGGACATGGTATTGTTGCTCCTATTAGTTTTGAGATGAAGTCACCAAGAATAGGTCTTTGATATGATGTTGCTACTGCCTCCTTGCTTACATTTGGTCTTGCTACAACCAAAGAAGTTTTGTTCGTTGCAGGTGAAGTTCATAATGATTTTCCCAAAGAGAAATATATTATTAATTATGCTGAAAAATTGATGATATGGATGTTCCTAACACGCCAAAACCTGAGAATATTTTTACAGATGATCTTGTTGTTGATATACCATGTTGTTCCACTCCTAAGAGTACACAAGACCCTGAACCTATATATCTTGATCAACCATCACAAAACTTGGTGCCTTATCATCATCCTCATCATAGAAATCAAAGGAATGACAATCGTGCTTTCAGATCTTTGTTGAAGAGGCATGAAAGATAGAACCATGGAATAGTATCAACTACCAGGATAGACTGTGGTTGGATTGATGAATGGTCATGGGCAAATTTATTCATCTTATTGAAGACTTCATACTGTTGTGTATCGTCGATTGTACATATGTACAACTATCCTCTTCATTATTGATTTCTTTGCTATGATCGACCATCGGAACAATCTGACTTGACAGTCAACTGGAGTCCGACTAGGATATTGGTTGACCGAGACTCGACCATAGATGACAGTCAAATGGAAGTTCCTTGACTACGTATTTTTCGACTGATTTTCGACATGTTATTGCCCATATTTGATTTTTATTTTATTGTGTAGTAGTTTCAATGAATATCTATTGATAATACTTTGATCCCTTAGCTATGTTTAATGGGGGTAATAATTGAATTTGTTGATATATAAATAGCCCGATGTGCTTAGATTTGATGAGACTAACCGAACCATGTTATGTTGTGTTTTTGGGAGCTATACTTATGCTTATTGTACCTGATACAAAGACTATTGGATTGGTAGAGATTGTTGGATTGACAAAGACTAATTACCTTGGTGCGTTTCTTGTCTAGTTGACTGATTGACTGGTTTGTGCTGTCATGTTGTCTAGTTGACTGACTGACTGGGACTATGTTTGGACAACAATTTTGCAACCAATTTGCAATGGATGAATGCCTTTTTTCCTTGATCCTTATTGATGGTGATCAGACTTCCTCAATAGTGGTGTTGTACCATCTTGCTTGATCAACTTTGCAATCAGAGAACAAATTCAAGGGGGGCGAGCTACATAATTTGTTTTCCTCCAAGTTGAGTTTACAAGGGGGTGTTGGAACATGTAGTTCCATCGTAAACCTCACCTTGTCGGTTGAGTGGGTCGTCCAATTCTTTGGGATGACGACAAAATAACTAATGGTTGACCATGTCCACTTAGGATCCCAGATGTGCATTTTATGGATAGGTGCAACTTTCTTCACCCGAGTTTTTTGGTTTTTGTCCATGACCAAACCCATTTATTGACGATCCTTGTGATTGGTCTATCACCTCATTGGGAGAGATGTTTCTACTCTCATGGAGCATGATCGTGATTAAGTGCAACAATGTCTTTAGACACCAACTCTCAAATCATTATCCTCCTAAGCAATGCTTGTCCCAACAATAACCCCACCATCCTCAAATGTTTCTCATGCTCTTCCTTGTCTGGACTAGATGGATTTATGTGTCATCCAAGAAAACAATAACAAATTTAGTAGGTAAGTTCTGACATTCCATTCATTAGGCACATAAAGATGGCAGTGCATTAGTCAGCCTAAATGGCACCACTACAAGACTCGCAATGTCCATATATGGTTTTGAATGTTGTCTTGATTCTATATTCTTCCTTGATCCTCACCTCATGGTAACCTGGCCTCAGGTATATCTTGGATAATATCCTTGATCCTTTTGGTTGGTCAAAATATCATCAATCCTTGGTAAGCGATACTTGTTCTTTATGGTAACCTTATTCAACTACATGAAATCAATGCACAACATTAATAATGTTCCATCCGCTTTTCTTAATATGAGCATTAGGGCACCTCAAGGTGAGACACTTGGGTGTCTATACCCCTTATTCAAAAGTTCTTCAAAATTGTTGCATTTGCAATTCCTTTAGCTTCTGGTATGCTCATTCTATAAGAAGTCTTGGACATTGGAAACTCTAGGCACCAAATAGATGGAGGTCAATGTCTCTCTTTTTTGGAAATCTTGTCTATTTCCTAAACATATCCTTATACTATTTTAATACTGGTTTATATTCAATAATCAACATTTAATCATTGGATGCCTCTTCCATATGGGTTGCATAAATTTGGCACCCTTTCCCAAAACTCCTTTTTAGCTACATGGATGGAATTTATTAAATGGATATATATGCCTATGGAGATTGTAGATTTTAACCTTGTACAATTAGTCACTGCAAACCGATTCTTAATAAAAAAAAAAAGATCTGATGGCGCACAAAACACACATTACACATAGATTTTACGCTAGAAACCCAAGTAGGAAAAGCGACAACTTGTTTTAGAGTCACACCTATAATATTCTATTCATTATTTACAATGCATAACATATATAGGATCCTGTGGCATACAAAAATCTAATTCATTGACCTGGATTTGTTAACAACCTAATTCCTCAACCAAAATTAGAAAACCATCGGCGAAAACCATGTGCCAAAACCGTAAAATAGATGCAAAAAGCGTCATTTTTTCGCTGAGGCATTGCCACAATTCTGTAGCCCGGGGGATATAAGCCCCCTACAAGCCTCGGTGACCCCACAGGTAGGGGATCTAGCTACCCCTATAACCTCCTTGCATGTAGGCAACACAGACACTATATCTAGTCGTGCAAAGATTATAACCTGTGAATCCTAAACTTTTATTCAAAACACATGTATTCCAGCGAGGAGAACAAACACCTTGATAACCAATCACACAATCAAATGAAATATCAATACATCGATGTTTTAACATGGTAAAACACCTACGGGAAAACATCCACGACCACAGCCAACACGACCACAGCCAACACGACCACTTGAAGAAATTTATTAATGCAAAGAAAATAGATTACAAAGAGTTTTTCACAATTGATCATTGACAAAATGACCCTCCATGATATTTAAATAGAGATCATGGACCAACCCGGTAACGAAGCCATGGTTTTGATGTAGCAGATTAGTATTGAGGAGAATATGAGCCTTGGATCACTCTATGTCGGGAACATATGTTGACTGTCAAATTACAGATGCATACTAAAGAACTACACTAAGAAACACACTTTAACATAATGGCACATTAGAACAACGGGATGGTTGGAAGAGTTTACAAAGGTGGCACAATAGGGGAAGAGATGAGGCATTAGAGACTATCCTCCTAATGATAACTTCCTGAACTCCAAACATAAATCGAAGTTTGGAAAACTTAGCTTATGTAACAGACTTTGTGAACTTATGCGCAACTTAATATTCTAAGGAAGAATAGAACTTAAATAAAATCAATCCGCGAATGAGGCTTTAAGATGAAGTGCATATTGTAACTTGATTTGTTTTGCACACCTAGTGTTGGTAGGTCTTTGGCATGTGATGGCACTCTGATTGCTACACTAAAGGGTGGTTAGATATTCTTTGCTAAATTTGAAATCTAAAGGTTTTTCAAAAGGCTGCTTAATTTTCAATAGCAGCTACTTGGTATTATTCTGCTAAATAAAGAGAAATAATCTTTTGTTTCTTGTAGGCCCAAGTGATAGGTCCACAACCAAGGATGAAAAAAATAACCTATAGTAGAATTCCGATCATCAGGGGCGCCGACCCAATCTAAATCAGTGAAACCAACCAACAAAGGAGTCCCCACATGTATGAAATGTATCCTAATATACCTTGAACATATTGAAGTATCCTTCTAGCTACTTTCCAATGGATTTCATGGGATGTTTTCCTATACCATAAAGACCAACAAAAAAAGAAAATATCAAGACAAGTATGAGCCAAATATAGATACTACCAACTAACTAACAGTACAAAAACTTCGAAATAAGTACAAGTGGAAACAAGTTTGACTTTAGATTGAAAGGGAGAAGGGTTGGTTTAGAATCATCCATGTGAAAGTGGTGAAGAAGGTCCACCAAGCACAATTGGACTGGGAAAAGAAAGATTCCTTCCTTGGTTTTTAATACTTGGAGGCCAAGGAAATAATCACCGGATAGCTGATACGTCATTTCAAATTTCTTTTAAGGCTAGTTTTCATGGGTTAAGTTTAGGGTCACTACCCGATTGAAGATAAGGTCATCAACATAAAGAGAACCATTATGATGAAATGCCTTCCTACTTTCTTGGTATAGACATTGAAGTCATAATGACATCACGGAAAAGTGATGTCAAGAAGAAAGCTTTAATCCATTTTGGCATACCAAGCAGGGAGCTTTCTTAAGACCATAAAAATATTTCTCAAAGAGGGGTAAATAAGGCTAGAGTCATTCTATACATATCGAGGTTGTTCATGTATATTTCTTCTTCCAAATATCCACAATAAGGTGGATTTAACATCAATTTGATGGACCTCCCATTTATGTGAGGCAACAAAGGAAAGAATAAGGGAAATGTAATTGATTTTGGCTATGGGATCAAAGGTTTCATTATCAATGCCTTCAACTTGAGATAATATTTTGTCCTTCAAATTGAGATAATATTTTGTCATCTAACCAACACTTGTGTCTTTCAATACTTCCATCGATGCATACTTAGTTCCTATAGACACATTTACATTTGACAAATTTGTATCCTCTTCGGAAAAGTGCAGATCCCAAGTATATTTCTCCTGTAAACCCAAATGATGTGCTTAGATTTGATGAGACTAACCGAACCATGTTATGTTGTGTTTTTGGGAGCTATACTTTTGCTTATTGTACATGATACAAAGACTGTTGGATTGGTAGAGATTGTTGGATTGACAAAGACTGATTATATTCATGGATTGACAAATTTTGTTCCTTTTGGAAGAGGTACAAGATCCCAATTATCATTCACCATTAAAGAGTGATACACTTCATTCATTATTGTATCCCAATCTGGATGGCTTGAATCTTCTACAAATGTCTTTGGATCACGAGTCTCCAAAACTTGAGAAAAAAGAGAAGAGACTCAATGGAAATGTGAACGTGTTTGATGCTAATATGAAGGATCACTGAAAAGATCACCAACTGCTTCTTGAGTTGAATGGACCCATTTGGGAAGCGATGGTACTGGTGGAGGTTAATGTTAAATGGAATCATCTAGAGGAAGGTGAGTAGGAAAAGGTGGATTTTCATCCTCACTGTCATCATCTAAAGAAGAAGAATCTAGAATAGGAACGATGGAACAAATGTCGAAGACGAATTGCAGGCCGAAGATGACACACATGCCAAATCAGGCTCATAGGACAATATATTTTCATCAAATTTAACATCTCTTCTAATAATAATTTCATTCAAATGAGGTTGAAGAAGTCTTCAACCTTTGATATCTTCAGAATATCCAACAAAATTACACTTCTCAATTTTAGACTATAAAAATTTTCTTTTCTCATCAGGAATGTGAGCCCATGCTACACTACCAAATACATAGAAGTGACTTACATCTAGCTTAATTTTATTCCATGCTTATTTATATGTTATATTTTAAGAGCATTTGTGGGAGTGTGATTTACTATGTAATTTTCACAATTGATGGCTTCCGCCCAATAATGGAGACTTAATCCCTTAGATTGGATCATACAATTAGCCATTTCTTTTAATGTGTGATTCTTTCTCTCAGCAACACCATTTTGTTATTGTATATATGGAACGATATGTTGCATCTGAATTCCCTATGCACTACAATAACTTGTAAATTTATTGTTCACATATTTTCTTCCACTATATGTTCTTAACCTTTGGAGTTGATGTCCAAATTGTTTTTCTACAAGGGATTTATAGGCCAAAAACTTGTAAAAGAATTCACTCTTAAGTTTTAAGAAGTACACCCAAGTGTATATAGAGAAATCATCAATGAAATTTAAGAAATACTTGCACCCAAATAAAGAAAGGAGAAGAAAGTGGGCCATACAAATCACTATGAACAAGTTGCAAAGGGGTCGAGGTATGCCAAGAGACACATTTGTCAAAACTTTCATGATGATGTTTGTCGAGAATACAACCGACAAAAGCACCATCTCTCCAGGAAACAAGAGGAAGACTAGTCACCATATGTTGGTTACATAGTTGTTGCAATGAGCGATAGTTTATATGACTAAACCACTAATGCCAAAGTTTGTTCAAGTCATCGATATGCACAATAAAAACTGATGGAAAAGAGGATGACCCAAAGTTGTCAAAGTTGTACAACCTAGTAATATAATAAAAAAATCCAGTCGCTAGGACATGCTTAGGATCTTTTAGACTTTTTATTACAACTTTGTGAGGTGAAAACTCTATGATGTTACCTTCACCTGAATGAGTGATCTGATACACTGATAGAAGGTTGTAGGAAATACTTGAAACACATAATACATCATTGAAATGACAATTATCTACCTGAAATGTTCCATACCCTACAACACTAAGAGATATATCATCACCAATGGATATTTTCTTGGTGTTACATTCATTAAGAGTAGAAAATATGGATTTATCCTTAGCCATATGATAATATGCTCTAGAATCAATAAGCCACTCATCAAAATAAGAAGTAGAAGTTGCATTGAAGGAGAAACTAGAAGTAGAAAGTGCATGTCCATGAGAATAAAAACAAGAATCAATATCGATGTTGTGCTTCTTCATCACTGCTTCTAAGGCTTCCATCTTTTTAAAACATTTAGAATCCACATGACCATCTTTCCCACAAAAATTGCAATGTTTTTCAGTCTTATTTTTTTGGATTTCGCTCCTTTGTCACCATTAGGAGAAAAAGCTAGAAGAGAGGGTTTGGGAAACTTGTTGTTGTTTTATTTGTTGTGGTGAGGACGTTGCTTCTTGGGATTCTTGGATTTATATTTCTATTGGGCCACTAAGGGTTTGTTGGATGTACCTAAAGTGCTGATCAATCTGAGTTGCACAAGATTATCTTTCTCTCAAACCATAGAATCATAAAAGGAATCAAGAGTGGGAGTTTGGAAAGAACTTCCCAGAGCTTCTCTAGTGGCATAAAAGGTAGATACAAACACAGAATATGCACTACCAATCTTAGCAAGAATAACATATATGCAATGGTCCTCCTTCACATATATTTTGTAGTCTATAAGTAAAAGTTTAAGTGTTTCAAACTTAGATAAATAATATTCAATGCAAGGAAAATCATTAGGACTTAAAGTCACTGACTGATTTTCTGTCTCGTGGGCTTGAATAATATTATGTTTACCAAAAAAAACTTCAAGCTTTTCCCAAGCTTTATCTGGGCCATCAATTCCTTGAAGGTAAAACCTTAAATCATGAGAGATGGACATTCTGATTAGCCCACATGCTTCATCATTATTATTATCCCATTTGACTTTCTTTTCATCATCAGTGGGTTCTTGTTCTTTTCCCAAGGTAATCTAGTACAATCATTTACTTCTTAATACATCCTCCATATGGAATTTCCATGAGAAGTAGTTGGTACTGGTAAGCAAAAGATCACTGGTAGAATCCATATTAAATATGCAGAGAGTATGAATTTAAATGTTGAAACTAATGGTCTTGATGGAAAGCTCTTGAAAAAATAGGTTGTTAAAAAAAATGGCACTAAATAATGGAATTCAAATATGAAAGTTATGCCTTTTGAAAAAAGGCATAAACGATAACCAAAGAGCCACGTGACAAATAGAAGTTGGTCTGTGTTGTGATTCTCCTCCTTATCCAACTTTTCCTATAAGCTCACTTTTAATTAAGTAACTTATGAAGTGACCCAACTTTATAGAACAAGTGAGAATCATTGTTACAATGAAGTTACTTTATCATGAAAGTTGCATGTAAAACAAATAACTTAAAATACAATATTAAAGTTATATAATAGTGATTCACTTTTATAATTAAGTGAAATACACTTTACAATGAATGCATGAATGTTTTAAAAAAAAGTGACAAAAAGAGACTTGAACTCAAGACCTCTTACTAGGTAAAGTAACTTTCAACCAAGCGAGCTAGTGAAAAACACATTATAGTCTTAAGAAGGAGGATTGTTGTTGTTGTTGAAGACAACCTTGGAGTGCATGCTCAATAAAAAAATATTTTCATGCATTCACACACACACAAAATTTCTCTTCTCAACAACAACAAGGGCTAGATCTCAGTTAGCTTACCTGGAAATTGAAACTTTTCCCTCTGTTTGTGATTTACCAAGATCACATATAGTGCATGACAAATAGCATATGTAGAGAGGAAAACACTTTCCGCTATGTTTTTGATTTGCTGACATCACACAAAGTGCACAACAAGGAGCATATGTAGGCAAAAAATACTTTCTTCTCTGCATAGAGCGCATGGAAACGAGCATACACAGACTGAAAATAGTAGTAACTTGGAAACAAAAAACATAAAAGAGAAATATAAACATAGAGGGGCTTCCACAGTGCAACATATTAAATATTATTTTCGAGATATTATCTCTATAAAATTTAAAAAGGTCGTATTTAGGCTTTATACCTCCTCCATATTAGAAATATAAAATTGAAATATTATCTCTATAAAATTTTAAAAGGGCGTATTTAGGCTTTATATCTCCAGATCTGACTGGAATGGCCATATTTTGGGCCAAAACAAACCTTTTTGAGTGAAACAAAAAGCATTCCTAACTGAAACAAGTGACGTGGACGTAATCAAATAATCCTCTCAACCCATTATTGTACAAAAATGGTAGAAAATTGAGATGTGTTAACATAGATTCAAGATATCGATCTATAATGGGTGTCAGTCTTCAAATGCGCTCTGATACCATGTTCGACAACATAAGTATTACAATAGAGGATGAACACCATCAGTAATTACTCACACAACTAGATCAAAGATCAACACACTAATATTTTACATGGTAAGACCATTATGGGGAAACATCCACTTCCCCAACCAACTGGCCACTTGGAGCAATTTATTAATGCAAAAGAAAATAGATTACAAAATGTTTATCACAATCAATCATCGAGAAATGACCATCCATGCTCTTTAAATAGAGATCATGGACCAATCGGGTGTTGAACCATAGATCAATGTAGCCATTAAGATTGAGGCAAATATGAGTCGTCAGATAACTCTATGTCAAAAACATATTGTGATCGTTGTATTACAAATGTATACTAATGCATAGTAATAAAACACACTTTAACCTAATGACACATTAGACCAAGTTGATCTTAATTATCTCCTAAGTGTCTAAATATCCTAACAACTTTCCCTTGATATCCTTCCTAATCAAGACAAGTAAATGCCTTGTTGTATTAATCTAAGGAAACATGATGCTTGACTTACCAATCTATACCAATCAAGCAATCATAAAGAACCCAAAGGTATGATTTTCAAATTTTCCTTTGTGCCGACTCCATTCATGTCCATTGGACAATCCTTAACCACCTCATTGATCCTTCTCTTGGCTCCAGTAGCTAACTCAACCAACCAAGATTTTCCTTGCTTTCTTGTTTTTAAATGAAACCTCTCAACAATATAAGGATCTATGTAGCTATGACTAGATCCAAAATCTATTAAAATAGCTAATGTTATTGATATTACATTCTACCTCAATCATGTGACATTGATGGCCTGCTTGCCTATTGTCTAAGTATGAATAAATACTTGGCATGATTCTTCCCATGTCTTCAATTGTATCAACTTCTTTAATATTATGGACAATCCTCATCCTATCTCCATTGCGTGCAAAATATTTATACATGCGGTTTCCCTCACATCCACAACATTTTTATGGGTTGTTGTCTTGGTATTCTCCCCATAGACTCTGTCATCATGGCTCATTTTGTGTTAGCGATCCTTGCTATTATGCTTGACTATTTTTGAAAAATGGTGGATGCCCTTTCTTTATTTGCTGAATATTTCCTTTTTCTTGTCATCCCAATCTTTTGGGAACACTGTATTTCCTTTGTTATGCTCATAAAGATACTTTGCTTTCCTTATAGTTTCCTCCAAAATATTGGGTTCATCAAATTCTATTTTAGATTTGTAGAAACAAGGTATCCCACTCATAAATATTTGTATTTTAACCTTCTCATTCTTGATGAAGCCAACATACCTCAACAATTATAGAAACTTCCTCTCATACTCATCCATTGTCACAGATTTCAATTTTAGCTCAAATAATTCTTGCATTTTCTTGTCATAATAATGATATGATAAATATTACTTCTGAAAATAATTTTTGAATTGCCTCCACAAGATCTTGTTCTCATCAATGTTGTTACATGTCAAAATTCCACACTTGTGCATGATATCATAAGTGTCACAAGTGTCATAAGTGTCCCACTTTAAATGTTACAAGTGTCATAACTTGTCTCATACACTTTTATTAAGTGTCACAACTTGATCAACACCATGTAAACTCTTTTCACAACTCCTAAATCATGTTAGAGGAAGAAGCCCCATCATATGACAATCAAAACATGGTTTTTACCTGGGAATTTGACCATTTTGAGCAATTTAGAAGGGTGACACTCCCCTGCCTATGTATAGGAAGCATCAGTGCTCCCCTTGCCATGTTAAGGGAGTGCCACTTTTGGAAAATGGTGCCCTGTCTCTCACTAAGGGGAGCGTCAGTCTTGTTAGAGGGAAAAGGGGGATATTCCACCTTATTCTATAGGCTAGCTATCTTGGGATGAAGCTGGTTGTGTTTGACCCCTATGCTATGGCTTCATCTTAGGATCAAATCCCAACCTTAAGGAACCATATCCTCAACCATATCCTTCATTCGTTCATGGTGGTTGTGCCTTTGAAGCCTATATATTGGAGGCATTTCCATGGTGAAAGGGGGAGTAATCAGTTAGAGTATCATCATTTTGATCTTGGTTCATTTGTGTAAGGGTTTGGCGAGGAGAGCTTGGAGAGGCTTATGCAACATTAATTGTGGTCTTTAAGTATCTTCTTTATTGGTTCTCATTCAATATATACTTGGCTTATTTCCTTCTTGTGTATTCTGTCATTTGCTTATCTACTATCGTTCTAATCTTTGTAGATGGATTTATATTATCTAATAAAGTAGAGTAGGAGATAATTGTTTCTCTTTTGATGTCCATTGTAGATCTCAATTTGTGCCAAGGAGTTTGAAGATCAGGCTCAAGGATTGGAAGCAGTGAGGACAAACATCGAAAAAGGTACATCATATCCTTTCTCTCCTTCTCGATTTGATTGTTCTAGATGCGTTTAAAGGGATGTTAATGTCCAATTGTACTCGTTATATCTTGGTATAGGGGTCTAACAATCTAAGGGAAATTTCACTTGTCTACAGGGGAAACATTCAGTAACAGAAAAATGCTGACTCCATTGGGGATTGACTTTGACTAGTATTTCCTTGGATCGTCTAAAGCCTTTTCCTATAATTAGATATTATTTGGTACTTTATTCTGATATATTTTCCCTCTCCCTCTTCCTCATTGAAGAGTTTACAGATCCATTTACCGAGTCTCTGCTGAGTTTGAGCTGTTAGAAGCCATTTTTGAACTTTTTAGAAACTGACACTCCCCTGTAGTTCACACCAAGGTGCCATTTAATTGACTAGCACTCCCTTGTAGTGTATACCAGGGAGTCATGGCGCTCTGTCTCTTTGAGAACATGGGCGCTAGTATCCCTTTTTAGGATTTTTTGCCTCTTTCTACTTGGTTATGCTCAATCTTCTTTTGAGAGGTTTTTTACCCGAGAGATTCCTGGATTGTCTTTGACTTTATTTTCTTGAGAATTTGACAATTATCACTCATTTATGTTTCTTATTTGAGTTTGAAATTTTCTCCCAGTTGTGATCCCCTTGGAATAACAAGATCCCTTGGTTCATCCTTCCTTTTAGTTCTCTTCTCTTCGTCTCGCAAAGCTTCCCGATTGCTTGATTGTTGAGGATTTTTTATCAATTAGGGTTTAAAAAGGTTTCTTGGTTTTGAGCCCTTTTTGTCTTCATTTGAAGCATCTCGCTTTTCTCGATGATTAGGACTCTCTTGTTTTCCACAACCTAGACTTGAATGTTGTTTCTTGTTGCTCATTTCTCGAGGATTTTAAGGATTGTTTGTCTTCCTTCTCCTTTGAATTTTTGAGTCCTTGATTGAATGAGTTATCTCACACTTTTTTTCTTTCAGTTCTCATCATTTTGAGTGCACTTTGTTTGATTGATTTTTTGCATACTTCTTTGTGTAGAACATAGATATCTTTCATTTCACTTGAAAGATAAGAAGTAGAAAAGTTTGCATATCTCCTTACATAGATAATCGAACAAAGAAACATTTTGCATTCTTTTAGAAATTTGTTTTGGTACATGTTTGGAAAAGAGCTAGTTTTGCATGTGCATTTCGGTTTTCAAAAATTTTTGCTTGGTAGTTTGGGATCATATTGATCCCAAAAATTGAAAGTTGCATAGTTTTGAGTTCTTGCTTTTGTTAAGAAAAATATAACTCTTTTCCTTCCCATACATAGAATTCATCGAAAAGAACATACTACATATCATTCTTTTTCATTCTATTGGAGTCGAGTCTCTCTCACATCATCAGTTTCATATCCATGAACCTTTTGAGTAAAAATCCATTAAAATCAACCACGCACTAATAAAATCAAATTGAATATTTTTTGGTTTTAGCACACCAACAATAGTATAGGATTAAGGTCTTTGGATTAGGAAAAGTGAGTAAATTGTCCAAGACTACTAAACATACTGTAGAGCACTAAAGAGTGCACAAATCAAACTTTCATATAAGCATAGTCGGGAACCCCCTCTCACATAGGGGCTAAACATGAGGTCGTGTGTCAGAGAGCATCAAATATCACCCCTCCAAAGCTTGACCAATTGTAGTGGAAAGATCATATACTAGGGGTCCTTCCTGAAGTGTCACTAACTCATTTGGTCTCGGTACTTTGTGAACTCTGAATCCATTTAGGGTCCTCTGGAGTCTACTGGTCCAATTGTCCTCAATCCTCTAGAAGTATTTCGAAATTTGATATCATGCCAATATGTTCGATCCTGACTATCGACTGTACCCGCTCGGATGCTGATTGCGAGTTGGTATCCTTAGTGGTATTTCCTAGGTATCTACAGAGGTGACTATGGGGGGATTCCCACAGTAACTAGGACAAACATAGTATCACACTCTTAGTACCCTTGGAGGGTGATCCCATGAAAGCAAGGGTTGCTTGCAGCAAAAAGGGATGTTACATGGAGGATGGCGTAACTACTTATCATTTCTTCGTTGGCGACTTGATATCCCATCTTCAGAGGATCCTTGAGCCTACTGTTTCTTAGTTGATTTCTTTTAGTTTTATTAGGAGTGTGTTTCTTTGAATTTCGTAGTCGGCCTTAGGATCATAGATTTCATAATTTACAAGGTATGGATCCTGATGCTCAGGAACCCCAACACAATGTTTCTTATGAAGAACCAATCATGACCTTCATAGAAAGCATCACATCTTACAAAAATCCTGTTTTTACTAATCCAATTGGCATACCACTCATTGATCCACCATATACGATTTATGTTGATGCTTATTCTTCTTACTATTTACCACCTGGTTCCACCACTACACCATCTTTTGGCGTGAACCCATCATCTTTTGGTTTTCCTGAAGGACTTGGGAATTCATAGTTTTCCACAACTCTTGTAGTTGTTACTGCTAGTGCTTCATATTTACTAGAAACATCATTGACTCAGGCAACCCCGACTCAATCACTTGCGCATACATCTCCTTTCGCACATGGGTCAGGTAATATTCCTGCTTCACTATTTCTGCACATGCACACACCGAGTGCCTTACTTGGTCGTTCCATCATTCAAATGGACGACAATCAAGTCATTCACACAACTACGGTTACACAAGCTACTTAGCCACCATATCATACATAGAATATTAGTACACCGTACATTGGAGGCCAACCTTCAGCTGGGGGGAAACCTTCAGTTACAGGGTAACTTTTTACTAGGGGGAAACCTACATGGTTGAAACATCAACAAACCTGGGGAAAATATGCTCCTTCAAGTCCTTCTATCCCTACTACCACAAGATTGTATCCTGGACATCCATATCCAGGGGTTGCTAACCCTTTGTGGGGTCAACCCAATCTGACAGGAATTCCTCCACAAGGAACTTTTCCCTTTCAATATGTAAGCCTCATGATTTCAGTACAACACTCCCTTCAAACATAGTATATGGTAGCACTATTAAATTTGAATGTTTTTGCGACGAAGTAGAGATGAAGTTTCATCCGAAGAGGGTCGTTGTTGCGACCAAGATGATTTTTTTTCTTCGTCGGAATCTATTCATCGGTCTAGCGGCCACACATGGATCTTCGCCGGTCTAGCGATTGGGAAAAGAAGCCTATTCACAATAGGGAAAAGTTCGTCTAGCGACGAATGTTAGTCGGTCGAACGACTAATATTAGTCGCAAGAGAGACCAAGACAACCCTGGCAAACTTAGTCAATAAACCACGTTGAGTCGGTAGAATGACGAAGATTAGTCGTTAGAGTGACCCAACCTGAAGTTAAAAAGGTCAAACGAAGGACGAAGTTTGTGATCAAATGGAAATACAAGCAACAAACATGTTAGTCGCTAGAGCGACTAACATGTTAGTATAGTTTGCGACCAAATGGAAATACAAGCAACGAACATGTTAGTAGCTAGAGAGACGAACATGTTAGTCACTAGAGCGACTAATGTTGGGGTTTTAAAAAAAATAAAATTATGCCATTCACATAGGAATAAACACATGGGAGGTTTGCTACAGAAGCATACTTTCATTATGTCCTTGGGAAACAATGTAGAAGAGCAGAGCAGAGCAGTATGACTATCTAGAGGTGATGAACACACATTCTTTCAAAATCATTCCAAAGGGAAACAATACAGAAATATAATTTGGAAAATTCCCAAGCCAAATGGAAGAAATAACCTCAAAGTTATGTGAACTTGCAGATATGAGAGTAGTCCTGTCGGGGTAGCAAAAGAAGTCCTGTATTGTATTGACATAAAAAAGACAATTGTCATTATGATTGGTCAGCGAAAATTTCTATGCCAGAGTAAGCTAGTTGTATTTAAGGCTTATATTGAATTACACAAGATTTAACTGTCCATTCAAGAACTAGATTGAAGGGTGCCTACCCTTCTCATCCTTTGTTGTTTTAATTAACATATTTCTTGTCCTTAATCCGTATCCTTTATGTCAACAATATCCACCTCTTTTAGTGTTGGTTCACTTAGGGAGGCAAAATCTTTGAAGAAATTTTTTAATCTTTATTGTAGAGCCACTAGAATGGAACTAAATTTGATCAAGTCCTATAGAGTATACCAAGGCATGAGTAGAATCTAAATCTTATTCTTGCAAAGTAATAACAATTATAGGTTCCATCGTTCTACAGTTCTACAACTTATTGAGAAATAGATCATGGTCAATCCTAGCAAATCTACACTCCTTGCAAGAAAATTCAGAATAGTCAACACAATGGATCTAATATAGAATTACCACTCTTATTTGTGTGTACACCAATATATCCAATAACTCCTCCATGATCTCGAAATATTGGTTTGCTTAGATTTTGTCCCTTTATAAATGACCTATACATAGAAAATCTATAGATTCGCTAGCATATCTTAATGATGAGCACCCTAATCCTTCTCTTTTCACACATGCCAATAATGCACATACACAGTTTTTTTTTTCTAGTGCAACTCACACAACTAATATTTTCCATCATGCATGTATTAGTGAGAGTTATCACACAGTGCATATGCATTAGGAATTTCCACCATGGATCCATCCGCAAAGGTCCTAATGGTCCCAAAACAACCCCAATCTTATACTCCTTCAC
>SNQJ01S0181845.1:2272-19214 GCA_010110895.2 Picea sitchensis | reverse complement strand
CCGAAATCCAACGCGCGTCGTTGATCCGGGCACGCGAATCTGGACCGCTCAGACTTGCGTGTTTTTTATCATGGGCGCATTATCGCCCAAAACTTAGGACAAATGGGTTTTAACCCATCCTTTCTCACTCTAACCCCCTTAACAAGAAATATCGCTAACAACTTTGCAGCAAAACAGAGTTGTTGAGCGGAAAAATAGATCTCTAAAGGAGATGGCATATTGCATGTTGCATGCAAAGTCACTACCACATAGACTATGGATCGAAGCACTTAATTGTGCAACATACATCCAAAACAAATCTCCCCATAGATATGTCAAGGATAATACCCCCTATGAGGCTTGGAGCGGCCTCAAACCGGAAGTGTCCCACTTTCGCATTTTCAGTTCACGCGCATGGGCCCGTATTCCCTTTGAAAAGAGGAAGGCACTTGATCCATAGAGCACTGAGTGAATTTTTGTTGGATACCCCTATGGTGTGAAGGGATATAGGCTTATTGATATTTCCTCGGACTGGCTCATCATTGAGAAAAGTGTCCAATTCAAGGAAAGTGTATCGCATGCACCTTAGCAACCGCATGCAAACACCTTCATTCTTCGACCTGTTCGAGATTATGAGCATGAACATGCCGACTCTTATTCAGATGAGATTTTTGAGTCAGAGGACTCAGATGATTCAGATTCAAAGTCAGTACAGTCAGATTCAGAGTCAGAGCATCCAGATGCAGTTGCATAGCCAGAGCAGAGGCCCAAGTGAGAACATACTACTCTTCAGGATGCAAGTGATTTTGTTGGTGATCCAGCCGATACTAGGAGGACTCAATCTGATTTCAAGGAGCCTCTTGTTGCACTCACTACCACTGAACTATTGCCCTCCAGACATATTTTCTTAGTTCAGTCTTCATATCCATAGTCTTATGGCGAGACTACTGGAAATCCCTTTTGGGAATCCACCATGCAGGAGGAGTACAACTCCCTCCTCGAGAAATAGACTTGGGATTCGGTTCCCCTTCCTTCTAGGAGGAGACTTGTCAGATGCAAATGGGTCTACATGACCAAGAGTGTATAAGATGGACATATTAGTAGATACAAAGCCATGCTTGTTGCCAAAGGCTTTCAATAGGTTCATGGTATTGACTATGATGAGACCTTCGCTCCAATAGTGAAGATGGATTCCATATGATTGGCACTTGCCATTGCGACAGCCAAAGGATGGGAATTCCATAATATGGATGTGAAGAATGCATTTCTTCATGATGATCTATCTGAGGAGATATACATGGAGCAGCCCCAGGGATTTATACAGGACTCATCTTTGGTCTGTCGACTAAAGAAGTCCCTATATGCCCTCAAGCAGGCTCCGAGAGCATGGTATGCCACGATGGAATCCTACCTATTGTCATAGAACTTTGTATGTTTTAAATTAGACTTGAATGTCTACATGCTAAGGACGGCTGATTCACTTCTACTTTTAGTTCTATATGTTGATGATTTTTTGATCACCGGTTGCTCGACTTCAACGATTGTTGCAATCAAGAGGATTCTACATGATAGGTTTTTTATGATAGACATGGGTCCTCTACACTTCTTCCTTGGACTCGAGATCAGTTAGTATGCATCAGGCATCAAACTCTCTCAGGCCAAGTATGCACAATATCTCCTTGAGATATTTCACATGACAGACTGCAAGTCTTCTCCGACTCCTTTCCTATCAGAAGTCAAAATTGAGGATGGCGGGGAGAGTCCACTGGTTGACAACACATTGCATAGACAGCTAGTGGGGATCTTGTTTTATCTCACACACTCTAGACCAGACCTCTCATATGCAGTTAGCGTAGTTTTCAAGTTCAGGAGCTGCAGGAGCTACATTGGAAGGTTTCAAAGTGTATCCTTCGATACATACAAGGCACCATCACCTTTGGGATTCATTATGAAACAGACTCTACATTAGATCTCATCGGGTTTACTGATTCCGTTTGGGTTGACGATATCATTGATCTCAAGTCCACATTTGGCTACTCACTCAGTCTTGGTTCTAGGCCTATTTGTTGGTTGAGAAAGAAGAAAGTTTCCATTTCTCTATCTTCAGTAGAGGAAGAGTACAAAGGGGTAGTTAACATAACCATCTAGGCTGTGTGGCTACAACATTTTCTCACTGAGTTGGGCATTCAGTTTCATCAGCCGATCATCATCTAGTGTGACAACCAAAGCACTCTGAAGTTCTGCAGAGATCCAGTTCAGAGGTAGCGGACAAAGCATATCCACATCCACATGCACTACATCCGAGACTTAGTACAAGAGGGGATCATCGACTGACAGTTCTTTCCTTCAGCAGAATAGACGACATACATCTTCACCAAGACCTTCACTGAGAAGAAGTTTCATTCTCTGTGAAGTCATATTGGAGTGAAGGACACAGTTGCCTAGCGACTTTAGTTCTTATTTTTACATACATTGTACCTTGAGGGGGGGGTTTCCCATGAGTTTTTCCCTTTTTCCTCACTTTATTTCAGTGTATCTTTTGTATATGGGTACCTAACATGGCTTTGTTGTCGGGACCCATTCTTTATTTTCACCATAGTGATGTTCAGGGGGGGTGTTCGAGTTACTTCACACACACCTAGGATTTATTTTTCCTTGTTTATTAGTCATAATTATTCATTATCCAATATCCTATATTTTCGGGGAGAATATTCCACCTAGAGAATATTCTCTTTCAGTTGACACTTCAGTTTGACTAGTTGAGTTGAGTTTAGATGTTGCATTAGTTTTGTCACCATGCAACATTGGGATCATCACCAGCTAATGCACACGTTCCTTGGGATCATCACCAGACTGGCGCATTACCCTTGTTTTCCTGATTTAATTCCTCACTACTCTCTGTTCAGTTAGTTAACTGAAGACTAGTTGACTAGTTAACTCAACTAGGTGGCAGTTCACTCCCGTAATTGCCTGAGAGACTAGACTAGGTGGAAGTTCACTCCCATAATTGTTGGTGTGTGTCCATATCACTCTATACCACCACTATGGCACATTGTTTCTCCTCTAGTGCATACTCATTGAGTTATATAGAGTATATCATGTGTAAATTATTCATTATTCATAACGGTTAATGAGAATTCTTTCATTCTTTCTCTCCTTCTTCTTCTTTCTCAAATTCTCTCTGCAAATGTGTGTATCATTGTTTATCTAGATCTATTATGTGCAGGTTCAACACATTTACAAATAGAAGATGTTTTTCATTGGATATCTATGTTATTCTTCATATCTTTGTGTTTATTGTATTCAGTCTATTAATCAGTTTGTTCCGCTCCTAAATCCGGATCACTCCTTTATTGATTCTACAACTGCCACATATTCTGCCTCTATTGTGGAATTTTTTGGAACTGATTGTTTGTGTGATCTCCACGAAACAAATATTGATCCAAGACTCATGATATAGCCTGAAGTTGAAACTTCATTTTCTTTATCCCCAACAAATTCTGAATCGAAATATCCAAGTAGGTTGAATTCATCCACCTTACAATACTTGAGTCCAAAAACTTGAGTTCCCTTCAAGTATTTTAGAACTCTTTTTGCAGCAAACCAATGTCCTTCATAAGGTTTTTGCATGAACTTGGAAAGAATCCCAACAATGAATGAAATGTTTGTTTTGGTGGTGGTAAGGTCGATAATACTTTCTATAAGTTGTGTGTACTTGGTTGCATCCTCAAATTCATTCCCTTGGAGTAGAGAGAGGTTTACACTTAGCCATATGTTATAGTCTGAGTGAAAGTATGAGAATGGTTACTGGTATATCCTTACACAGAGAAAACATCACACTACAACATCATATAGAAGGATATATAGACATACATACATACATGAGAGGTGAGAGAGAGAACTGTCAAAGCATTTTATTACATTCAGAACAACCTCTTCTTACATTTCATTACATATTCATGTGTGTGTGTGTGTGATATTTTGTTACCAGTTGGTTACATTCCTTAATTGTCTAGTTGGTCGAATCTAACTACCTATCCGACCGACGCTCCTAATCGACTATTGTAGTCGACTTATCTAGTCAAATGGCGGGTCTAGTCAGCGAGGCTAACTGGCCCCTACAACATTTCCGCTCCCTCTTCAATTCCTTGCTCGTCCCGAGCAAGGGGGGAGTCGGATGATCCAACTGCTTCCGAAGAAAAATCCCTGAAATTATTCATGATTGGAGTCTCCCATGCAATGAATACAAGTTCTTTGACTGGGCCTACTTGGATCATGGCGATCTAAATTAGAAATGAAGGGAATTTGATTGCACGATCATTCTCTTGGAAATATTTATAATTTTTATTAATTAGTGTAGAAAGGTGATATACCTAGTTAAATTGTGCCTATGTCTAGAATATTTGGCCAATGGGATCTAGTATTGTAAGCTTCACATCGGACGCTCAACCTACGGTCATCAAGAACAATGATACTATGATGCATGCCCATTTGGCACGGAGGTTCGTGACTTTGTTGATCAACAACCCTTTCAAATTCTTTATTGATGTCCCTCTGGTAATAACTTGAATCAATTCATTAGGGTTCAACATTTTTGGGACTAGGGTGCGCCCTATTTGAAACTTGGTTGTCATTGATGTCAACCCTAGAAGAAGCCTTGAAGCAAGTTTAGAAGCCCCTATAAGTGATGGGTTTATTTAAAGGAATCTCCAAATTGGTCCTCTTATGGTATAGCTCTAAGGATGGCCCTCATGGGAAGATGCTTTGAAGAATCCTACAAGAATCCCTAGTTCTTAAGAAAATAAGTTACAATGTATGGTCAAGAAGCCTTGAATAAATGCTCAGGATGCCCCATATGTTTGGTCTTGAACCCTAAATTTTATTGAAGAAAAAGAGTATGAAGGACATTGTAAATGCATGCAAAACCTCTATGGATTGATATTCCTCATCAAGTCGTTTCAAACGGTAGGTGGCATGCCATGTGGTTCCCCATGGTTGAGGAGATATTCCCTCTTAAATATGATCATGTAAAGTTTTCCCCTAAATGGTTAAGAAGTTATGAGTCGGCCCCAAAATCAATTAAAGGAGAAAAATGGTTACAAACAAGAAGTTACAATTTGGCCCTAAAGACAAGTAATGGAGGTACTTGGAAGGATATAAATACACATCAAGAACCTCTCATTTATCATCAAGAAAACTCATGATCTCTTGGCGCAAGTGAAATAGCAGAATCATGCGAAGGATGGAGTTCTTGAAGTTGCATATGTGAGAAGGGTTTTTAAGAAACCCTATCTAAGGTAACCCCCGCAGGTCAAGCATAGGGTGTCCCACAAGGCCCCCACTAGTTGTCCATTACTCATCACACGATGGCCCACTCATTGCCCAGTCCAATCCCGTGAGGTTGAGGAAAGGTTATGAAGAAGAAGACCTCTTGTTGATGTTGAAGCCGAGGAATGTTTCATGATTTGAGATCTAATGCACAAGGGTTTTACAGAATGAAAGGTATATTCTATATATGTCTCGAGGATTCTATCTTGGAGATTTTGGTATATTCTTGAGGCATATATTGGAGGTTTTTGGCATATGCTTGGGGACATATGTTGGATATTTTGGCATATGGTTTGAGGCATATCTTGGATATATTGGTGTATTCTTAAGGAAAATATTGCAGGTTTTGGCACATGCTTGAGGCATGTCTTGGATATTTTTACACGTGGTTTGATGCATATCTTGGTGATATTGGGTATATGATTTGGGGGATATTCTTGGAGATCCTGGAATAAGCTTGTTATCAGAAAAATCTATAAGTGTGGACACAAACTAATCTCCCTAACTTCAACAAGAAGCTAGAACAAAATAGGGCAGAATATAAAATTCACCTTAGACTTCATTGTCATGTAAACTAGTTTAGAGAGGGACAAATGACATACCTTGTAAATGACGTTTGATCCTCGCTAGTGTCGTCCTTGTTGCTCCATATTTGGATTTTTGGGATGGCGAACCTGTTTAAGAAGCACAAAACAAAAAAGAGAAAGAACAATGATATATATATTCCAATGAATTCTATGTATAAGATCAAGGAGTTATACAATAAAAGTAAAGACACCTTTATAGGGAAGAAATGTATTGTTGCATTATATTAAATAAAAGTGGAGAATACAACCCATGCCTTGATGTTGCAAGGTCCCTTCCAATGACTCTTTGCTTCAACACACACACCTTTTCTCCAATTCCTTTGATGAAGAAGATCCACCATCTAACTTAGAGAGCTAAAGCAAAGGTATCTCAAGTATAATCTATAGCAGAATTTTTCATGCATAAGCAAGCCTTAGCCTTTTCCATAAGAGATACCCCTTTATATAGGGTGAAAGAGGGATGGATGAGGAGATTAGGATGATCCCACTAAATCAGAGAAACGAGTAAGATCCAAACCGATCAGAGGCCACCTCACCTTCTAGAATCTTCGTGAATTTCACTTTTCCTCTTGTTTAAGCATCGTCACACCCTATGCACAAGTAGCTTGCGATGACGCTGCAGTCCAGTTTGGTGCAACATGCAACGATCAAGAACCATCACACCCCAAGCATAGAGCAGGGTGCGACAATCTCCTTTGACATAGTTTTTAAGGAAGAAACGATAACCCACTTTTCTCATAAAGAAAGCCTCTTTTAGTGTTTTTAGAGAACATGGAAGTGAGTTGTGCCAATATCGTCAGTTGATCACTGGGCTGACAAAAATAATGTGTAACAAAGCTTTATGTGGTTGTTTGGTTGAACCAATTTTGAGGATTATGATGTATCAATATCAATGACAGTAATGGTGACAAGTTAATTCTCTCATTTATATTTCTGAGTGGAAGGAACTGTCAAGAAAAGGGGGTTGGAGCGTCCTTCCAGTTGGAGCTGGAAAATATAGGGAGTTGGATCTTCCTTCAGGTTGGATCCTCCTTCCATTTGGAGCAGGAAAATATAGGGATTTGGATCTTCCTTCAGGTTGGAGAATGTAAACTAGGGGATTGGATCCTCCTTTCAGTTGGAGCTAGAAAATCTATGGAATTGGATCTTCCTTCAGGTTGGATCCTATAAACTAGGGGGTTGGAGCCTCCTTTCAGTTGGAGCTGGAGAATTTAGGTAGTTATAGATTCCTTCATGTTGGATCTTGTAAACTAGGGGGTTGGAGCCTCCTTCTAGTTGGAGCTGGAGAATCTAGGGAGTTGTAGCTTCCTTCAAGTTGGAGCCTATAAGTAGGGGGTTGGTGCCTCCTTCAAATTGGTGTTGGAGAATCTTGGAAGGTGGTGCTTCTTGTGGATTTAATATTCAAGATATATATTAAATATTGTTCTGTGGTTTTATCCCATTTGGGTTTCCATGTAAAATTCTTGTGTACAATGTATCTGTGGTTTTATCCCATTTGGGTTTCCATGTAAAATTCTTGTGTACAATGTATCTGTGGTTATATGTTTATGATATCTTGAACGCAATCATAAATGATAAATTGTTGATAAGTTAATGTTTACATGTTATGGTTAAAAATGGTAAAAAGTTCTCAATATTGATTTACAACCCCCCTCTCAATATTGGTAAATATTCCAACACACCCATGTGGAATTCCTATAATTCTATGGATCATGCCTCTTGTGATTCTGATTGGGAAATCTAGCCACATATGGCCATTATGGTATTGACTAAAAAGAAATTTTGCAGCTTCTTCCTTTCACCCATCAAAATCTGTGACTTAGGGTGCACCTAGGAAATGTCAAATTCATGTTGCCTCGAGGAAATTTGTCTATTATTTCTAGGTACCAGCTTCCATCCCCCATGCCATGAAGTTTTTCCAATGTTGATACCAATCAATATCTTCTATACGAGCACTACATATATTTTCTATGTGGGCTTGAAACTTAGTTTCACTGTTTTTATCAAACTTGGTCTTTTTTCTTGGTTCGACTAGTGAATCTTCGACCTGACCTCTCATTCTTTGCATTTATGTGAATTCTTGGAGGTCGGAATGTTCTTTCTTGAGTTCGAGGCTCAAATGAATAGATGGGAGTTATGTGGTTTGATTATGCAAGTGCTCATGTGTAAAAATAAGTGAGGTGAAGTCATATGCCTCGTCCAAATTTATAGGTGGGAGAACGAGCAGAGACTTTAATTCTATCAGCAAGGATATTAATTCATCTGCCTCAATGTTGGTTTCGAAATCAACTATTTTTTCATGTGAGGTGACCTATGCGTCAATGGCATCCTTGTGGTTGAGCTTGTCCTATCGAGCATTAATGGAATTAATGCATTCCCATGTTTTAGTCACATCGACTCTGTCGATTTTAGTTCCTTTGGGTGTGCGCTCAACTTGTGTAATATTTGCTTGGTTGGGTTGATCTATCCATGTGATCAGGGACCTCCGCTCCAAGAATTCGATCATGTCGCTTTCTTCTTTCCTATCAATTCGATGAATGCTTGGCCTTTTGAACACATTCTTGCTTTGGTTAGGATAATATTGTTTGCTTTAAGTCTTGTTTGCACGCTCACTTGTTTGAAATTTTTCTCACTCCCTTGATCTTTAGAATTCGCATTTATGCATTTTTTGTTCAATTGAATGATGTTCTTCTATTTCAATCGATCGATTGGTTTTCTTGTTCAGGTAATGGTGCAAATCTTGTCTACGTGTAGAACTTGCTCTTGATTTTTGGGTTTCCTCTCTGATATCTTCCTAGGGACTCTTTTCTCTTCTCATCTTCAAATATTTTGGTATGAATGGATGTGTTGCTAGTCATTCATATAATTTATAGTTGGTTGATCATTTTTTTGTACCTAATTCTAGTAACCAACTTGTTATTGCTTCCTTAATTTCAATTTCTTGATTTGTATGTTCATAATATTTCTTTTACTCTTATTGCATTGTCTTGTCTTTATTTTATTTTTTTATTTTTCTCCATTAGCTTTGATTTCTACTCAGGTCACCCTAAAATTTGTCAACCAAGTCGAGTCCTACTAGTGCGCCCCCCCCCTGAGAAGGTTTTTACCAATGGTACTTTTAGATAGTTATGTGTGATGTATTTTCAAACGGGTCCCATTGACTAATTTCTTGAAAGGGTTCCCTTGTAGAATTTTCAACTGTACTTCTCCTGAAGGTCAGATGTCTTCGACCAGGTACAGACCCAACCATGTAGTCTCTATCTTGTTTGGTTTACCTTTTACTCGAATGACATATAGCAGTGCCATGTCTCCATTATTGATGTCTTTCTTCTTAATGTGGTGATCATGCTAGGATTTTTGTTGACTTTTTTGAATTTCCTAATGTTGTTGTTCCAGCATCCTTTCTTCTTCTAATTGGTTAAGTTGGCAGAAGCATTATCTTATATTTAGCATGTGATCAAATTCTAAAATAGAAGTTATCCAACCTTCGTTTGCACGAAAATGTAGTTGGATCATTGCTTCTTTACCATATACTAATTTAAAGGTTGTTTGGCCAGTCGACCTTTTGTATGTTGTTCTATATGCCCATAGTATTGTTGGAACTTTGTCATCCTAATTGTCTATGTCGAGACCACATATTTTTGTTAGGCCCTTATAGTGTTTTGTTAAAATATTTGATGGCCCCATTAGCTTGTGGGTGATATGAAGTTATTTTTCTATGGTCGATCATGAATTTCTTTAGCAATACTTCGATTGTACTATTGATGAAGTGGGTTCCTTGATCATTGATTATTGTTAAGGGACAGACGAATATGGTTACTATATTTTCATAAATAATTTTTGCAGTTGTTTCCTTTGTATAGTTCTTGACTGGTTCTACTTTTGTCCACTTTGTTAAGTATTCGATGGCTGTAATGATATATTTTTCTCCCGACCTTTTTTCTCTTTTTCGGAAAGGACCAACAAAATCAATAGCCTAGATTTCAAACGGTAAACTGGGGTTTACTGAGTGCTAGGGAATTTCGTTCTTCCATAGTGGTTGGGCTAACCATTCACACGTGTCGCATTTCTTTACTTGTTCTCCACATTCTCTCTATAAATTTGGCCACCAGAGACCGGATTGAAGGATTTTCTTGGTTGTCATCTCAACTTGAAAGTGACCTCCCACTGGGCCTGCCTGTTCTTTGTTAATGATGTCTTTACATTCATGCTCTAATGCACATATTCACAGAATGTTTTCAAGTCCTAGATTGTAAAGATATCTATTCATGATATTGAATGGTGCAGCTTTCATGGCTAGTATTTTTTGTTTATTGGCTGGGAGATCTTCAGGTGCTTTCCCTTCTTCTAGAAAATTTGCAATTTATTCTAATTCTTTGGGAACTACTTCAACCCTGAATAAATTCGCATCTGGTAAATCATCATCTATCCCTATAGGATATTCCCCTATTTCAAGTTGGGACAGATTATCCAGGCCGACATTCTTCTTTCTCAGTCGAACTGCTACTTCAAAGTCGAATTCTTGAAAGAGTAGTAGTCATCGATAGATTTTCCCTTGGTGCACTGGTTTTTTACTATATATTTGAATGCTTGATGACCTGTGAAGAATGTAAAGGGATTTTCTAATATATAGTGTCGAAATTATTGTAAGGAATAAATCATTGCTAAAGCCTCTCGTTCGGTATCGAATAATTATTTTATAGTTTTCGAATGGTGTATGCGTTCAAGTGGTCGACCATGTCATCATACGGTTGGGATAAGACCGCACCAATGACAACATTTGAGGCATCAACGTGAACATGAAATTTCCTTGACCAGTCTAGAAATCCTAGGATGGGCGCTTCTACCAATTTTATTTTTAATAGTTCAAAGGATTTGTCGCATTCCTGGCTCCACTGGAACTCAAATTATTTCTTTAAAATCTCATCGATTGGGAACGTGATGTCAAAGAAGTGTCGGATTAATTTTTTGTAGTACCCTATGTGTCCAAGGAATATTTTAATTTGTTTTTGGTTGACTGGTGGCTTTAAGTTAAGGATGATTTTAATTTTTTCCATGTCGACTTTTATCACATCCATGCAAACAATATGGCCCAGTACTATGCCAATGGATGTGGTGAAGATGCACTTTTTAATGTTTAAAGACAACTGGATTTGTCTACATATTTGCAGCATCATTCGTAACCATTGAATGCGGTCTTTTAGAAGGTTGTAGATAGTCTAGTCATAGAAATACACAACCATTTTTTAATAAATATACTCCTGAAATGCCTTTACCACTATTCTAGAGAAGAATGTTGGGGGTGTTTTTTAGGCCAAATGGCATGACTTTGTATGGGACTGATCTGAATTCAAAGACAAATGTAGTTTTTTCTTCATCTGCATTTTCCATATATACTTGATTGTATCTAGAGAATCCATCTGTGAATGAGTAAAATTCATTTTATACTACTTCATTGATAATCTCATCAGCAAATGGTGTTGGAAATGGATCGGTCACTGTGAGTTTACACAGTCCTCGAAAGTCGACACAGATTCTTAATTTCTTTAGATTGTGCTTCTTAGGTTTCACAACCAAGGAAATTTCCCATCCTAACTTGTCAATCAAATATATAATGCCAGCAACAAGCATTGCTTTGGTTTCTTTTTGGACAATGTGCTTGTATTTGTCTGTCATCTTATATGGCCATTTTTTAACAAGTTTGGTGTTAGGGATGAGTTCAATTTTCATTTCACCCATCTTTCCAAAGGTTTGCTTGCCGAACCAATAGTCACCTATTTTGGCCATTTTTTGTCGATCGTATATTGAAATGTCGAATTATTTGGTTTTAACTTCAACATCCATCCACTGTGGTGCTTTTGAATCATCCAATTGTCATTCTCCTTCCACAACTTGATTGTAACTTGACGGAAATACGAGTTTTTACGTATCGTCTTTCTCTTCCTTTTCTTCCTTGGTTATGTAGTAGACTGGTTTTACATGGTTTTGTACTCCTAAATGTGTTTTCTTCCATTGAAATATTTGTCCTGGAAAACTTATGTTTTCCATGTATATTCGACAAGCTATGATATTATTTGAATTGTGTGTCTATATTAAGTTACAAGTCGAAGTCGAGCCCATATAAAATTTAGTTTTTCCTTTTTTTTGAGTTCCCTGGGGACTTCATTGTTCTAAGAAATTTTTTATCTCTCTTGTTGCATCCTACAATTGTGTCTCTTCAAGTCTGAATTCGAAGTCTTTAAAGAATTTATTTTTTATTTCATTCCATTCAAATGTGTGTCCACATGCTTCTTCATTTGTATACAATTTATGGGGTATGTCATCCAATGTGTTTGGAAACATGTGATGTCGTACGCCCTTTCATCTCTACAGCCTAGTTTCCTCCATTCCTTCTCACATTGTTGGATGTGAGCAACTAGTTTGAACCTTAGTTTGAACCTTAGTTTGAACATTGGGATGTGGATATTGGTTGATATTCTTTTCCCGCTGAATCTTTCGACAAATTAAAGAGTGGCAATGTTCCATGTCTACAGTCGAGGTGTTTTGTCTCCCACCATTGAGTTGCTTGGCCTGTAAATGATTCGAATATACTTTGCACACTCCCGTGATATCCAACTGACTTGGAAACCTCGTCGACATGCATCTATGGAGATTTTCTTTCATTGAACTGTAGATGTTTCTTTGTGTGTGAATCTGTCAAAATTAGTGTTGGTGTCTTAGGATTTTAGGGTGTATTGACCCAAGAAGGGGTTGTCCCTCATTCTATGGGAAGAAGGGGTTGAAGGCCTAGAGGGATTGTTGTTGGGTAAAATATAAAATCCTATGTATGAACCTTCCATATGCTTCTCCCATGGATCACCCAAGAAAGCAATGAAACACTTATCTTTGAGAAAAGGGGGACCCACAAGAAATATGATTAAGAATGATTAAAAGGTTAGTTGGAGGATAGGAGGTGTTATCACTCCGGGAAACTCTCTTAGGTTGTATCTCAGAGATGCCTAGTAACTTAACTAATATCTCAATGATTCACTCAAATGGATCAAGTCATATGACTAAATCAAACCTCACTCACTCAAGACATGCATAAACACACTTAGGTTGACAAGGCTTTCAACTACTATTGTTCAGAGAGTTTGTAAATAAGTGGATGTGTGGAGAATCCTTACTATACTAGCAGAATCATACAATAAACATATATGAATGGTCGATTACAATAAGTAAACAATGCTTTCAATTCTAACTCATTAATACAAAGACAGGATGACAGCTATCAAGCATTAGAAAAATGTGAATAACATGAATATAACATTCAAGTGCAAGTACAGACTAGATAAGAAGATGGGAATCTGAACAAGTAATGGAAAAATAAGATTGTATTACTTAATATGAAAATGAGAATCTTGAGTACAAAGTCTGAAAGAGTCTCCAAAGTTGAACCCTTTGTTCATCTTCTGTCTTCAACTTTATAGTTTTACAATACAGTTTTCAGATCCTAAAAGAGTGGATCAGATATGCTAAAGATAGAAAGTTAAAACTAAATTGCAAAAGATAAGGAATGATCCTCAAAATGAGGTCAATTCCACATTTCATGGTCTTCAGATGATGTAGAATCCTTGTGCAGTGCAGCTAATCCTTCCAAGGTTGTTTGATGACTCTTTGTGGAAGATGAAATTCGAATTTGTTGAGCTGTGAACAAACCCCAATTTGTTGCCACTAAAATAGGTACCAAAACCAACTTGAATACCTCTTCTAATCCTTATACATCAAAAATGGATATTGAATCTGACTTTATAATTCAACCTATATCCATTAAAAGAGTTTTCAAGTGATTTGGATTAGTAAAACCTCAATCTGTGCAAAATTTAGCTTTCTCTAGCCAGTGACAGGTTTCGATGGTTAACACAGAGGAATTCAGGGTGTATTAACTACCAAAAGCTCTACTTTTGGTGGTTAATGAACAGTCGTCTTGTTCACCTAAACCACCAAAATTTTAGCTTTTACCAAAGTTTCAAAATTGAAAAAATTGATTACCTTGATGCTTTGTTGAGTGTTCAAGGCCTCTTTGATGATGTTGCTCATCCTCGTACAGATCCGGAAACTTTAATTTGTTGTGTGGAAGACTGTGGTATATCCACCATTGTTGTAGCTAACTCGGCTAGGGTTTCCAAACCTGTATGATCCTATGCTGGAGGTTGAGATTCTTTTAACTTTAGCCTCAGGAGTCTAAGCTGTCGGTATAGATTCATATTCTCCCTTATCAACACCCTGTTCCTGTCCTTGATTTTATCATGCTTTTCCTTGACAATCTAATTATTGTTATAAAGTTCTGCATTTCTTTCAGTCAACTCTTTATTTGCCTTGGGAAGCAGGGGAGCTTTAGTAAGAAGTACAGGATGTTCTACTGGAGCAACTCGAAGCTCATTGTAGAATGTGCGATGCCAAATATTCTCCATGTCATCCCAGTTGCTAACAATATCATGCTCAATAGGATATTTCAATGTAAGGATACATGTTTTTGACTGAGCCTCATCACTCACATAGACATGTTTCTGGCCCATGCCAACCATAATTTCCAGTGTGTCGAAGATGACCAACAATATTGGGGAAAACTACTCTTGGTGCATCATCACCTCTGCATATAAAACGTTTACTGTGAAGGCCTCGGGCTTAAAGAATGTTAAATCCTTTGTACTTGGCAGTGTGTTACCTTTTGAGGAACACATATTGTCATTTTCTGTTGCTTTGAACTTTCATCTTTAGACGTCGACACAGATCCCTTCCAGACCAAAACAATATAAAATGGAAAACTCTCTTGAACCTTGAATTCACACACTTTGACTGTAGGACTAAGAATAACACACTGAAAAGAACATTCTCGATCCAAACAACTTCAAACGCATGAATCTTATCTACAATAATTCCTGCTTCAATCAAAACCTACTCGTAGGGCCCTTTTTAAATGTAGCAACACAAACTTGCATACTGGTATGGCCGATATCAACAAACACAACTTTCAATGGATCAATTTGTGAAAAAACTATTTTTTAAATGCTATAAGCTAAGACGATAGCCGTGGTCTCGTACATCAAGTAGAGAAGGTTCAGATTAGCAATGGCGGGAGCATCCAAGAATGCTTTTCTTTGAACATCTATATATAAACTGGTATCCCAATAAAGAAATCAACGACCTCCGTTTTGATTTCTGTATACACATTCCTCCTCTGCAAAAGAAGAAAAACACATTTGTATTTTGCTTGACATCTGTCAAATGCTGAAAAGTCGAGCCATCTTCATTCTTAGGGCACCTGTGCATCGACCTAGGATTAGAAATTAACGTCGGTTGATTCACGTGGCATCTTCACATCGAGTTGTTTGTGGATTTTCCTCATGACCTGATATCTGGCAATGGAGCTCCTTAAACGCCTGTACAAGCATAATGAAAACTCAATCCCTTCTATCTTTGTAGAATTTGGTAGTTGGCACCTGGAAGTTGTCTCTGTTTTATTTTTTTATTTTAACCTCTTGAACAATATCCTTCATGTATCGGGATTTGGGATTTTTCCAATTTTATATGTTCCCATGCATATTTGATATAGTGGATGAGGTGTGGTGAGAGGTAAGGAACTCAGTGCTAGGTGTTAGGATTTGAGTGTTTAGTCATGACTTGACTTGAAATAAAAATATGGCTTTGGCTTGGTGTTTCGACATCACTTGTGGCTTAGGTTGGGCCCCCAAAATTTCTTGTAAGAAGCCATAAAACCAAATAGGTTTAGTTTAGCTTTAAACATAATTCTAAGTATATGGTATGCATATTTAGGTTTAGAATTAGATTAGGCCATAGATCGTTTAGTGCACACACACCACAAAAATTATATTATTCTTGTTTGAAAAAGGAAAAAACTAGGGTTTCAAGTAATAACTGACAATGATTTGGAATGCAGGCAAAAGCTATCAATGAGAGTTTTCATGAAAGAAATGGGAGTATGACACTGGCCAAAATACTTGGGGGAAAGATAAATCAAGTAGAAAGTAATGAGGACATTCTCAAAAAATACCATTATTTTTTATTACTAATAGGAGGTATGTTAGACAACTGAGAGGGGGGGGGGTTGAATCAATTGTTATTGTGATTAAACAAGTATGCCCATTTTAAACTCATTACAGAACACTCAATAATGATCACAATAATTCAGGGAAGTAAGCAATAGAGTATTCAACATCGATCACACACATGAAGTATATAGAAACATATACTCCTGAGGAAACCCATAAAGGGACTAAACCTCTTCTTGTTTGAATGATAGGCAGTATTTTTATGTTCTGTACATCATCTATCTTTGAGCACCGACTCAATGTGAGGCGACCACCTCTATTTTACAAGCTAAAACTTGTTGAGAGCACCAACTCTCTGGTTTCTCTAGCACCCACTAGAAGGAAGCACCAACTCCCTGAGTGTTCCAGCACCAACTGGATGGAAGCACCAACTTCCAGTCACATAGGCACCAACATGTACAACAAAGAAAAATAGTTCTCCCTTGCACCACCCTACCACCTTGGTTTTTCTGTCTACAACCAGATGGAAGATACAACTCCATGTGTTCAAGAACCCACTTGAAACTCTGAGGACAACAATCCTCCCTAGCACCAACCTACCACCCTGGTTTTTTGGTTGTAACTAGATGGAAGCTACAACTCCCTGTGTTCAAGCACCCACTTGAAACTCTGAGGACAAAAATCCTCCCTAGCACCACCCTACCTGCCTAAGATATAAATATTTTCTTTCTGAAATTTATTACAGTGATACAGTATTTATCAATGGCTTACCAATATCATCATTGTTCAGCTACACTTCTATGCTTTGCCTGCATCAGTGTGTTCATGCTCACATATTATTACACTTAAGTTCTTGTACAGTTTGTTTTTTTCACCATTTGTTATAACCCAAAAATGCACCACACAGGTTTACCTGGCATCAGGCCAACTCATGCCTCTTCCTAGCCAAAGCCATGTTGAACAAATCCTCAAAAAACCACTTAAATCAAGGGACCC